>CM076570.1:1346950285-1347189625 GCA_034641835.2 Pinus albicaulis | reverse complement strand
GATGCTCCCTCTTCCCATCTGGCTCGAAATTTCCCCCTCATGGAGGTCTCTTCTTGAGTGGACGCTTCCACTTAGTCTCCTCTCTGCTTCTCCAATTGTGGCAGCTACTCCACAACCTTATGAGACTGCTTCTCATGAGGATGCATGTTGAGAGGTAATTTATGCTCCCTCTAAACCACCAAGTCTCTAAATTCTGCCTTTCTCCTCAAAGATTTGCATGCATCTGGTACCTCAATTACATATAGGTTCTGGAGTCATGCACAATGTAATTGTCCCGACGTTACAAAAAGTTTCTAAAAAGGAGTTGATTTTAAATCGATGATATCTACCTCATCCAAGCTCCTATTTGACTGATTTTTTTTTCCCATTTGGGTAGATTTTGCGAGGAATCCAAATATTTTTTTTTTTTTTTAATTTTACACCAAAATATTCAAATATTCTCTACAAAATTTCCACCCAAAAAATTCCTACTCTGATACCATGTAGAAAATCTAACCAACGAGATTCAATCTAATATTGTAATCTACTAAAACAAGATATTGAATCCTTCCTACAATTTGCGGAAATGAAACATGATCACACAATCACATATAAGTAAGAGAAATAAATTATCAATCGCACAACAACATGATGTATTTGGGGAAAGAAACTGCTCAAAACCCCTCTATCTCTATTGTGTATTAATTCAAGGAATCATGAAACAATACATTAATGCTTAATCTCTCATGAGATTCTCCAGCACTATGTCAATTGTCTCCCATTGATCTAGGCAAACTCAGTCTAGTACTTAGCCAAATCTCATCCTTACTTCAGTCTACCTTGCTCATGCAATTCCTAGGGAATTAACTCCTTATTAATTAGGAAAATTAGTCTTCCTTGATTGCGCAATCCATCATGGCATCCCAATGAATTTATAATTGCACATGGGAAATTTTCTCTGAATACAACTGATAGTTATGTTCCCTTTAACCTCTGTCTCAAATGGGTATTCCTCGAAACTGATATGCATGCAACTATTAATAGCAAATTATCAGTTATATGATTGATCACTCATTGTGAATTAAATCTAATTTAATTCACTGAACCTCTCACTAGCTCATCACTTAGTTAGAACTAGTTAAACTGATTTTAACTCATTTAATCGAGTTAATTACACTTGCACCCCACTAATGCATCAACTTCAACTGGACCTCAAAAATATTAGAATCCCTCTAGATGCCTCATCTTAGACCCTCAAGAACTTGAATTTCTTGAGCTAACTTGGTCATCATGACTTAATTAACTGACACAAGTTGTTATGAGATGAAATTACAATTTATTGTCCAATTTATTTAAGGGAAAAATAAATTAGATGCCCCACATTCCTCACTCCTGGTGCATCAAAATTCCTCACCAGTGTGGGTGCATTTTTTTTTGTCCTTTTTGGTTTCCAATCTCACTGTTTCTTGTTGCAAATTCAACATTTCATAATTTGATGCAGCCTTCACAAAAAGACACTATTGAAATCACATGCCCAGATTCTCATGAGAAACCTCTCTTAAGCTCGATCTGCCAGAAGAGAACCAACAATATGCCATTGTACTTCCTAGCGCAAACCGACCCTTAAGATATGCAACATTATTTTGAACCCTCACATGATGATCTTGCTCTTGGAGGATGATCATGACCTCCCTTTAGGAACCCTTACTCAGCCCTCATACTCGACCTACTTTAGGACTACATCTCTCTTCACCCCCTTGATGTGCCAGATAGTGGGAATACATGTCAAACATGCTAAGATGTGCGAAGTGATAAGGCATGCCAAGATGTGCAAGGGTGTGTCAATGCGTGTCAGGTACTGTCAAGACAACAAAAGGGAGAAAAAATTTAAACTACAAGGAAATGAACACACAAGAGGGTTAATAAGTCATCAATTTACCTTTTCCAAGAGGGGCATGCTAGGCACACCAACACTAAGTGCCAAGTGAAAAATCTTAGTGCATTCTAAGTGCCAAGTATTCCTTTGTTGCTTCTCATCTACTTTCCAACAATTGATAATCACAAATAAATTTAATATTAAACCATGCCAAATCATACCAAGGCATCTCAACATATTCCATACATGCTAAGACTTTCCAAGCGCCAACATGTGCCAAGCGCCAATATGTGTCAGGGACTAGTGTTATGCATGTTATGAAGTGGAAGGGAATGTTGAAGAGTGCTAAGGTGTGCTAGAGAGTGATAATGCATGTTGATGAGTGTTAAGGATTACTAGGAAAAAAAATTAAGGGAGCACTAGGAAAAAATTCATGGAAGTTAATGAATATGAGGAATGTGTGCCAGAGACTAGTGTTAATGAGTGTTAGTTTTCATGCCAAGGAGGGACTGACAAGGTATGCTAAGCATTGGTAAGGCATGCTAGGGAATATCAAGGTATGTCAAGAATTCCCAAAGTGTGCTTGGGAGTTCCAGGGTGTGCTAATTGTATCACGTGCCAATTAATAGTGCCAAGATATGCCAATACATGGTAGGTGCTAAGGATGTGGTGCAGGGTGCCAGGGTATGTCAATATGTGTCAAGGCAACAAAAGGAAGAACCAATAAGAGGGTTAATAAGTCAATACTTTATCTTTTTGAAAAGGGGCATGCTAGGCACACTAATAAGAGGCCCCAATACATGCCAAGTCGCATTGTGTGCCAAGTGGTAATGTATGTCAATGCATTCAACCAAGGTGTTCTAGGGCATGATATGGACTATATGCAACATGTCAACACATGCTAGGAGAGTTCCATGTTGTGCTAGCTCATGCTTCCATGTGCATGGGAATTAGTGTCATCATGAGATGTTCTAGGTATAAAGAGGTTCCAATACATGTGGGGTGCTAAGAAATGTTAGTGTGTGACAAAGCATTAATTTAAGGCGTGCCCAGATTGGTGAGGATCGTTAGGTATTTCTCATTAATAGAAATGTCAAAGCTTGATTATGTATTAAATAATATATTTCCTACACACAATAGTGGAACTTTATCTAAAGGGAATTTGCTAGATAATAAACTTAATATATATGAATCATGTGTTGACTCATAGGAAATCTCTATTCGACTTGTCATTACTTGAGGGAAATGATAAACACTAATTACTTCTAAAAAAATTGACTGACCCGAACCACTATGGCCTTGGACATATTATAAAAAATGCTCCACAATAATGGTATTAAATCGTTAACTTTTGACAAAAAATATATTAACAGGCACATAGCATCATCAAAAAATCATTGGAATGATCAATGATGATGGGCATTTTTTGACCGTCACCAAAAGTAACAAAAAGTGCATTGGTGAGGGTCATTAAAAGTTCGTCACTAGAAGTGTCACCAAAGAAAGAATTAGTGATGGGCCTTTAACGACCCTCACCAAAAGTCTCACTGAAAATGTATTTGGTGACGGACCATAAAGGACCATCACTATATACACTTAGAGTGACGGTTTTTTAATTATCAATGATGACTGCCATTTTTTGACTGTCACCAAAAGTAAAAAAAAGAGCATTGGTGAGGGTCATTAAAAGTTCGTCACTAGAAGTGTCACCAAAGAGAGAATCAGTGATGGGCCTTTAACAACCCTCACCAAAAGTGTCATTGAAAATATCTTTGGTGACGGACCATAAAGGACCATCACTATATACACTTACAGTGACGGTTTTTTAAGGACCGTCACCATATGTGACATTGGTGATGGACCTTAAAGGTCCGTCACAAGCATGACACTCACCAATGTTCTTTTTTCTTGTAGTGAATGAAACTCTGATTATCAAAATGAATCATTGTAGGAACTAAATGAGAACCAAACAAACTGACCAAGATCTTCCTCATCCAGATAGCCTCATATGCAGCTTTACTTGTTGCCATGTATTCCGCTTCTACTAAACTGAGTGCCACGGATCTTTGTTTCCTTCTGTAACAAGAAACAACTGTAAATCCGATACTGAAAACCCCTCCTGACGTGCTCTTTCTGTCCACTGGGCTGCCTACCCAATCTGAATCTATGAAGCCATGCAAATTCACCTCATCCATCTATCTGTAACATAATCCATACACAGATGTGCCCCTAAGATACCTAAGGACATGCTTACCAGCCTTCCAAAATAGCTTGGTAGACTTAACCATCGCTTGAATAAGTTGGTTTACCGCATAGCATATGTCCGGTCTTGTATTAACTAAATACATGAATGAACCCATCAACTGTCGATAAACAGTAGCATCCACTACCTCTGATGATGTAGCACCCTCTTTCCTCCAGTTTCCTGGAAGAGGAGTATCCATGGGTTTGTAGTCCTCCATGTGAAACTTACCAAGTATCTCCCGAGCATACTTTTCTTGAGACAAAAACAGTTCACCATCTCCCTGGCATATTTCCAATCCAAGGAAATAGTGAAGGAGGCCCATATCCTTCATCTCAAACTCATTTGCAAGGTCCTCCTTGCATGAGTGTATCAACTACTCATCACCAGTTAGTATTAAAACATCAACATAAAGAAAAATGATTAAAATCTTACCCTCCACCACAATCTAGTATAGTGTTTCATCTGGCTCACTCTTGGTGAAGCCAAGTCCAGTGAAATAGCTGTCGATATGAGTGTACCAAGCACAGGGTGCTTGCTTCATCCCATACAACACTCTTTTGGGTCTGCACACATGAGACACGCTACTAAAGATCTCAAATCCTTCAGGCTGCTCGATGTACACTTCTTCCTCAATGATCCCATTAAGGAACACAATCTTCACATCCATCTGATGAATGTGCCAACCCATCTGTGCCAAGAGAGAAAGGATGGTGCTTATGGAAGAATACCCTATGACATGTGCAAAGTTTTCTTCATAATAAATCCCCTCGATTTGTGAGAAGCCCTGGGAAAAAAATCTTGCCTTATACTTCTCGATGCTCCCATTAGCTGCTTGCTTTACCTTGTAGATCCATCTCGAACCTACCACTAATTTACCAACCAGCCTTGGAACAATTTCCCAAGCACTGTTTTTGACAATGGATTCATACTCCTCCCCCATGGAATCTACCCATGTGGGCTCTTGCACTACTTCTTGAAAGGAAGATGGCTCTGTCATGATACATTTTCTCATGAGATCCATGTATCCAGTGAAACGGTCAGGTGACTATCTCTGTCTATGTTGTGAAGTAGGGACTCATACATTTTGTGCCGCATCAAGCATCAGCCTCTCAGCTTCTATGATTCACCTTCTGCCTGTTCTGATGTTTGGCTCTACGTGAGTGGAATTCCTCCACTCCATGAACCTCCTCCTATGGTTGATCCACATCTAGAGACTCATCTTTGGGAACCAAATGTTCCTCCTTTACATGCAAGTGTAGCTCCCTCTCAAGCGACAACTTCATGGCTTTCTCCTCATTGAATTTTATATCTCGTCGCACCACAGTCATTCCACTTTTTGGAAAATACACACGATAATTATGGGGTGTTTTTGTGTACCCCAAAAATATCCCAACTTCATTAGTCGGCTCCAGCTTCTTCCTAGCGTTCTTGGTCACATGAACATAAATAGATAAGCAAAAATCTTTAAATGAGAAACATCTGGCTTCTTACCAGTAAAAGCTTCTTCAGGTGTACTCATGCCAGGTACTCTATGAGGACAACAGTTTTGCACATAAACAGTAGTGTTGCATGCCTCTACCCACAAGTGCATTGGTAGGCCCTGGACATGCAACATAGCTCATGAAACACCCACGATCGTTCTATTCTTCCTCTCCGTGACCCCATTCTGATGGGGGTTATGAAGTTCCATGAGTTCTCTTCGAATTCCTTCTTTGCTACATAATTATTTGAATTCGTTCGAGATATATTCACCACCATTATCACTCCGAAGAGCCTTCACTTACTTCCCTGAATCTTTCTCCACCAATGCTTTAAACTCACAGAACTTTGAGAATTTTTTATCCTTCTTCTGCATGAATAATATCCAGCATCTATGAGAATAGTCATCAACAAAAATAACATAATACCCGTATTTTTCTGTTGAAGCAACCGAGAATGGTCCACACACGTATGTGTGATTCTCTCTAGGATCACCAAAGCACGGTTCTCCTTTTCATGAAAGGTGGTCTTCAAAAACTTACCCATAGTACATCCCTTGCACTGATCTAACTGCACAAGTGTACCCTTGGGAAGTCCAATAGAAATCTGCTGCAAAATCTTCAGGGCACCATGGTGAAGATGGCCCAATATCCCGTGCCATAATTTTCCCTCATCCTCACTCACTACTTCTTCTGGTTTGCCCACCATTGTAGTGAAACCATATACTTCTAGCATGTATAGATTCTTAACTCGAATCCCTATATTCTCCATTTGACCCATTGTTTTATGTCGTAGGAAAGCTTTTCCATCGCTGAAAACAACGTCATAACCTCTGTCCTCCAACATCTCTACTGAGACCAAGTTATTCTTTAGACTTGGAACATGCATAACATATTTCAACAGAAATGGTTTACCTGACTCTGTCTCAAAGGTAATTGTACCAATGCCAGTCGCATTGTATCGTCCATCATTTCCCATCTCTATATGCATTTGGACATCTTTCTCCTCCAAGTCACTAAAAATCTCCTTATGTCCCATCATGTGGAAAGAAGCACCACTATCAAGATACCACACCAATCCCATTGCGCTTGAAACCAAGCATGCAATCAAAGAGAAATCAGGTTCAAATTACGAGGCAAGGGCCTCACCAACTGTAGCTCCAGCAACCTTCTTGTTCTTCTTTTTCTGTGGGTAGTTAGTGGTGAGATTCTCATGTTTGTGAAAGTTAAAACACTTCACCTTGGAAAAATCCATCTTCTTGCCTTTAGCCTCGGATTTTGAGTGGAATTTCTCCCCCTTCCATTTCCTTGATTTAGTAGCCAAAGCACAATCCTCTTCATCATAATACTTTGATGAAGAGCCATCCCTGGTGTTCCGCCTTATCTCCTCCTGCACTAGATCTGATCAAAGTCGTTCCCAATCTGGTAGTTTATCTCGTCCGTTGATAGAGTCTTCATAACTATGCCAACTCTTTGGAAGACCCAAGAAATCCAAGCTCACCAAGTCATCATCAGCAACCGTGATTCCCACACTCCCAGTTCATCTCGACATTGGAAAAACTTCATGAGATAGTTTGGAATACTGTCGCCCTTCTCCGTTTTGATTTTTTTGAGTTTAACTTCCAACGCCAACTTCCTATGGTCGTTGATGCTTTGGAAAATATTTGTCAAAGCCTTCCACATTGCAAATGGAGTGGATTTCCCATGAATTCTTGACACAATATGGTATTTCACACCTTCCAATAGAATCCTTCTTGTCTTCTCTACTTTCTTTTTCCAGGGGTCAAGTAATGCAGCATTTGTCGAAGTGGGATTAGGAATATCACTGTCGATGAATTCCTTCAAGCCATTACCTTCAAGCACTGCCTCCATCCTATGCTTCCATGCAATGTAGTTCAAGCTTCCCTCGAGTGCATACTCCAACCGCAAACCATTGAAAGCCATTTCGATGTTTGCTCAACTTTCACACCAAGAAATTCTTGCAGAAAATTTGAATTGTTCCACCAACAAAACTCAGCATTGCTTCAATATTGCAATATCCTTATGCTCTGATACCATGTAGATATTACAATAAAATTACGTATTTACTGTATTCTCCTGATCTAACAATTATATACCACTGTTAAATACAAAATCACTTCTACAAAATTCTTGCGGAATTTAAATCGCCAGTTGCAAACACATGAAGAAAAATAAATCACACATAACACATATCTTCTTACTGGGAAAGCATAAAGCTAAAAACCCCACTATCATATATTATGTATGTATCATGGATCATGAAAAAATCTCATAAAAAAATCTAACCCAAGAGCTCTCAGTACAATATACAATCGTCTCACACTATCATACAAAAATTGGTTCACTCATGCACCAATTTACTACCTCCTGACAGTCTGCCTCCACTGCGCAATCCCTGCTGAAGAAGATCCCTGAATGAATGCAATATTACCTTCCTTGACTGCACAATCCTCATTTTCATATCCAATGTTTGTGTAGATGCATTGAATGCATCACTATAGTCACAACTGATAGTCAACCAGACCCTTTCACCTATCTCTCCACTAGGTCTCCACTGGATCTGACATGCATGTAGTTAACAACTGTATTTCTTTAGTTGCATGTGAGACATTTCTTGCGAATTAATTAAATAATTAATTCACTGATCTCTCACTAGTGTATCATGAGTTACAACTAGCACAAATGAGTTTAACTCACTTAACTGAGTTAAAATAAATAACAACTCACATAACTACTCTTCCAACTCTGTTACAACTTTGCCACACTCAGTTACAATGAATTCCATTGCATGTCCCACCAACCAACCTTGGAATGTGTAATTCCTTCAATCAGCTGGTTTGCCACACCAGTTAACTAAAATCAAGTGCTTCAAGATAATAAATTATTATTTATTTTTTTATTATAATTAAGGGCTAATTACAATTGACATGCATTCTATTTTTAGGTGTGCGATCTATAAATATACTTTTCCCATATCTCTAAAAATAGAAAATCATCTAAAGATAGAATTTTCTCAACCATCTAGAATTAGTCTCCTACTAATTTTAGAATATGCTCACCATTCTAAAAATAGACATACACCTAAAAATAGCCTGTGGGCCCCACCTAGTGAAGGTGCTTAATTTTCACTAGGATCATGATCTTGTTGAATCCCAACATAAAATACTACATCCAGGTCATTGGGAGAGAAAATAAATATTATTTCCATCTTCCTAATTTTTTTTTTGTGCTCCGACATACTCTTCCCCTATCTTTACCCGAGGAAATTCCATCCTATCCAGTAGTCCTCTACTTAAATAATAGGATAGAATTGATACTTTATGAGAGCTTTCAATCATCCCACGTAATCACTAGATGACCCCCATCTAGCTTTAAGGTTTCTATATGGCTTTCCCACTAGGTTAGTGCATGACCCTCTAATTTAAGATAAGAAAAATATTTTTTATATTCTCCCTCTATTTGATGAATACAAAATAAACCTCTAACTATTGCAACAAATGGTATAAAATTTTCAATCTCAACTTGATTAATGTCAGCCTTCACTTCCATCTTGGATAAGGGATATGAAGGGTTCATGGAAATCAAACTATATTGTTGCTTTTGGGTTTTATCTTACCATCCTTTCATTCATCTTGATCCCCCAATTTTTTCTCTAATCTAACCTCCATGTTGGAACCTCCATATTCTGTGATTCCAATCTTATTTTCTATAGCCTCCATGAGAAGGTTCATAGTATGGTTGATATTTGTGACTTTCTCTTCCAATCTTGCGAATCTCTCCTCTTATAGATCTTGAGTTTTATTAATAGATTCATTGACCATGGACAAGGTTTTATGAATTTCATCTTAATTTATCTGAATCCCCTAAAACTCTAGACAATATACCCAAAGAAACATACTTTCATACCAATATGAAATTTTTAAACTACCATGGACATTGCATTGGAAAATTCGTTAAAAAAAATATGATAATATATATTGAAAATGAAAATTCTATATTATGAGGGTTAATTTTCCTTAATTTCTTGTATTTATTAAATTATTATTTCTACTTATGCATGGAATATATAAAATATTGAAAATAGACAACAATGAAAAATATACAGTCGTAAACCACAATTACATGAGATATGTTATGGGAAACCCTTCAGAGAGAGAACTTACCTAGAAGGTGAGGTTTCTCTTCTCTCTTTCTCTCTGAATGGAATTGGAATCAGGTACAAAGAGGTAAGACTTGTGGAACATGTGCTACTATAGAAGAAAAACCCTCTCTCTCTCTCTCATCTACTCTGCTCAACAATGGAACAAAATGCACATGAATAGAATGGAACCCTTTTTCCTCTTAGTGGCCTAGCCATAACACAACTCGATAGCTTACTAGTGGTTAATTTTCACTTTGTAAACTCTTAACAAGAGTTACAATATTGATCTTTGTGGAGTATTCTTCATCATGTTTATATGCTTAGCCCCTTTCTCCATTAGTAATGGCATTGACATGGCATCTTCTCAAATCATGGTGGTAAAAATAAGTAGGTCAACTTCTAAATGGCATAAATTATACAAATTGGTTCCACTTGAGGTCTTTATTGCATTATTGGAAAAGTATCTGAGTGTATAATAACTCGAACAACATTTTTTGTACCCCAAAAAAATCAAGAAATGCATCAAACTATCGCTAGAAGGTTTAAACCCCAATTCACCAAGCTAGTAATAGCTAATAAAAATGGTCCTAAGAATTGATTCCTAAAATTTTTTCACTCTAGCAAAATCAAGATGGATGTGAAATAATATAATAATGAAATTTAGATCAAATAGTGAATCTTTTAAATAATTTATGACTATATATATTGAGTGTTAATTTATTTTTTTTAAATTTCTATATTGAATGAATGTGAAATGAGTCTAGATAATTTAAATCCACTTCTAATTTATGAACAGTTTTATCGAATAAAACCAAAATTGAAAGAATATTGAATGAATGTGAAATGAGTCTAGATAATTTAAATCCACTTCTAATTTGTGAACAAATTTATCCAATAAATTGGAAAAAAAAAACTATACCAATTAAATAAAGAAAATAAAATCTTCCTATTTAATGGATTACTAACCAATGCTTAACCAATGCTCGTTTTGTGTTATAGGAACCAAAGGAGAAGGCTTGAGTAGCAAAAGGACGATTATAAGTTTTTTTTTTAATGGGGTTAAAAGATCTGAAATTGGAACCTCTACATTATTATAGAATTTGAAAGACGATTGTATAAAGTTTGAAAGATGAGGGAAGGTTATAGAGTTTGAAAGATGATGGAACACGTTTGGGTTATATATTTTCTTACCGAGTTTTAACCTTAATTGAAAGCAAACGTCTTGCGAAGCATTTTTTTTTTTGGGTGAATAATGAATGTTATTATTGCATTTCAAGAAATTAAATTTGGTTGTTCTTTTATTCATATCATGTTTAATTTAATTTTTTTTAAGTAAATGGCTAATGTTTTAATGGATGTGATATTGGGTATGTGTATAACGGATGTGATATTGGGTATGAGTATATGAAATTGCTAAATATTTATATAAAATATAATAAGTTATACATTTTTACTAAACTTTTTATTGAATAAATATATTATTTATTTCTCTTTAATATTAAAAAATTAATGTCAAATAATTTTTTTCATAATTATAACAGGTAATTAGATATAATATTGATTGGATGGTATATATAATATATTAAAATAACTCTTAAGAATAACAAATCAATTTAATAATGTTTATATTAATATTATATATTTAGATGGAAAATGGGCCCACATACTAGTGGAGATTATTACCCATAGGTAATTAGATATAGTATTTATTGGATGGTATATATAATATATTAGAATAATTCTTATGTATAACAAATCAATTCAATCATGTTTATGTCAATATTATATATTTAGATGGAAAGTGAGCCCACATACTAGTGGAGATTACTGCCTTATATATATAGTATTTATTGGATACTATATACCAGCCTAGATCCATCTAACTCTGGATCTATCATGCGCCAAGAAGGATCAAATCTCTTGAGGTGCAAACCTTTCCTCAAGTTTTGCACTCAAAAAATAGGTTTGCGCCTCGAGAGATTTGATCCCTCTCGGCGCATGATAGATCCAGAGTTAGATGGATATATTTTTTAGTTAATATAGTTTTTTTTAAGTTAATATACTTAGAGCATTTATTTTTCATCCAAATATGTTCATAATTATATTTACCACTTAATTCTTTCAGACTATCCTCCTCATATCATGCTTCTCGAGTATTTTGTAGACCCATATTGTATCTTTATACTAGCCTAAAGATAGGATTATAATAGGGTTTTCTATATTAGAAATAAATATCTACACTAAAATCGATGCATCTAGTGCAAATAATCAAATAGGATTATAAATCACCATCTCCACTTAAATCAATCCATCTAGTGCAAGAAATATTCTTCCCTCTCTCCACCCTCCATCCATATCTATATTCCCATCCATCTCTTTTTTTTTGTCTCTATCTCACCCCCCTAAACACACATGCTCTCGCACTCCATATATATCATTCTCTTTGTCTATCACCCTCTCTCCCCATCTCTCTCTTCTTCCCTCTCTTCCCCTTCTCTCCCTCTCCCCCACTAATATCTCTCTTTCCTCCTTTTGTCCTCTCTCTCTCTCTCTCTCCATCTTCCTTATCACTCACTCACTCTCTCTCTAGGAACCAACATCTACACTGAAATTAATGCATTTACTCAAAGAAACCAAATAGGATTAGAAATCGCCATGTACACTGAAATCAATGCATTTAGTGAAAACAATCAAATAGGATTAGAAATCATCTACATTGAAACCAATTCATCTAGTGCAAGTAAACAAATATAATTATAAATCGACATCTAAATTGAAATCAACAAATTCAGTGCAAGAAATCAAATTGTATTAGAAATCACCACCTACACTGAAATCAATGCATCTAGTGCAAGTAATCAAATATAATTAGAAATAATTTTCTACACTAAAATCGATGCATATAGTGCAAATAATCAAATAGGATTATAAAACACCATCTCCACTTATATCAATCCATCTAGTGTGAGAAATATTCTTCCTTCTCTCCACCCTCCATCCATATCTATATCCCCCTCCATCTCTTCTTTTCTATCTCTCTATCTCACCCCCCTAAACACACACACTCTCGCAATCCATATATATCAATCTCTTTGTCAATCCCCTCCTCTCCCCATCTCTCTCTTCTTCCCTTTTTTCACCTTCCATCTATATCTCTATCTTCCCCCTCTCTCCCTCTCTCCATCTTCCTTATCACTCATTCACTCTCTCTCTCTTCACCTTTCTCTCTCTATTTCTTTCTTCTTACCTCTCTCCCCCTCCCCCTCCAAGTCCATCTCTCTTTCCCTCCCTCTCTCCAGTCTCTCACATCCTCTCTCTTCCTTCCTCTCTTTTCCTTTCTCTCCCATCTCTCTCTCCCTCTCTCTCTCTCTTCACCCACCAACTATGTTACTATATCCCTCCCTCTCTCCTTATATCTCCTTCTCCCCCCTTATCTCCATCTCTCCTCATTTGTCTCTTTATCTCAGCCCCAAACATACATGCTCTCTCTCTGTCTCTCCCTTGTCACTCCTTCTCTCTCTCCACTTCTCACTCTCTATATTTCTTATTTCCTACATCTCTCCCCCTCTAACTCCATCTCTCTTATCGATCCCTCTCTCTCTCTCTCTCTCTCTAAGTCCCTTCTCTCTCGTCCTTCCCTCTCTCTCCCCAACCTCTCTTCCCCCCATCACTCTCCCCCTCCTCCTCTCTCTCATCCTTCCTCTCTCTCCCTTTCTCTCCCACCTCTCTCTCTCTTTTCCCTCCAATCCTCTCTCTTCTCCCATATCTCTCTCTCTCTCTAATCCTCTCTCTTCCCCCATCCCTTTCTTTCTCTCTCTTTTTTCACCCCTCTCTCTCTCCAACTACATTACTATACCCCCCCCTCTCCTTCTCACTTCTTCTCTTCCCCCTTCTTTCCATGCATCTTACTTTGTCTCTTTATCTCACCCCTAAACATACACACTCTCTCTCCATCTCTCTCTATCTCACCCCCCTAAACACACACACACTCTCGCAATCCATATATATCAATATCTTTGTCAATCCCCTCCTCTTCCCATCTCTCTCTTCTTCCCTTTCTTCACCTTCCATCTATATCTCTATCTTCCCCCTCTCTCCCTCTATCTCCATCTTCCTTATCACTCACTCACTCTCTCTCTCTTCACCTTTCTCTCTCTATTTCTTTCTTCTTACCTCTCTCCCCCTCCCTCCAAGTCCATCTCTATTTCCCTCCTTATCTCCACTCTCTCACATCCTCTCTCTTCCTTCCTCTCTTTCCCTTTCTCTCCCATCTCTCTCTCCCTCTCTCTTTCTCTTCACCCACCAACTATGTCACTATATCCCTCCCTCTCTCCTTATATCTCCTTCTCCCCCTTTATCTCCATCTCTCCTTATTTGTCTCTTTATCTCAGCCCCAAACATACACGCTCTCTCTCTGTCTCTCCCTTGTCACTCCTTCTCTCTCTCCACTTCTCACTCTTTATATTTCTTATTTCCTACATCTCTCCCCCTCCAACTCCATCTCTCTTATTGATCCCTCTCTCCTCCTCTCTCTCAATTCCTCTCTCTCGTCCTTCCTCTGTCTCTCTCTCCCCTAAATCCCTCTCTCTTCCCCGATCTCTCTCTCTCTCTCTCTCTCTCCAATACTCTCTCTTCCCCCATCACTCTCCTCCTCTCTCTCATCCTTCCTCTCTCTCCCTTTCTCTCCCACCTCTCTCTCTCTCTTTTCCCTCCAATCCTCTCTCTTCTCCCATATATCTCTCTCTCTCTAATCCTCTCTCTTCCCCCATCCCTTTCTTTCTCTCTCTCTTTCCACCCCTCTCTCTCTACAACTACATTAATATATCCCTCCCCCTCTCCTTCTCACTTCTTCTCTCCCCCCTTCTTTCCAGACATCTTACTTTGTCTCTTTATCTCACCCCTAAACATACACACTCTCTCTCCATCTCTCTCTATCTCACCCCCATAAACACACACACTCTCGCAATCCATATATATCAATCTCTTTGTCAATCCCCTCCTCTCCCCATCTCTCTCTTCCTTTCTTCACCCTTCCATCTATATCTCTCTATCTTCTCCCTCTCCCTTTCTCTCCATCTTCCTTATCACTCACTCACTCTCTCTCTTTCACCTTTCTCTCTCTCTCTCTATTTCTTTCTTCTTACCTCTCTCCCCCTCCCCCTCCAAGTCCATCTCTCTTTCCCTCCCTCTCTCCACTCTCTCACATCCTCTCTCTTCCTTCCTCTCTTTCCCTTTCTCTCCCATATTTCTCTCCCTCTCTCTCTCTTCACCCACCAACTATGTTACTATATCCCTCCCTCTCTCCTTATATCTCCTTCTCCCCCCTTATCTCCATCTCTCCTTATTTATCTCTTTATCTCAGCCCCAAACATACACGCTCTCTCTCTGTCTCTCCCTTGTCAGTCCTTCTCTCTCTCTACTTCTCACTCTTTACATTTCTTATTTCCTACGTCTCTCCCCCTCCAACTCCATCTCTCTTATCGATCCCTCTCTCCTCCTCTCTCTCAAGTCCTCTCTCTCGTCCTTCCTCTCTCTCGTCCTTCCTCTCTCTCTCTCTCCCCTAAATCCCTCTCTCTTCCCTGATCTCTCTCTCTCTCTCTCTCTCTCTCTCTCTCTCTCCAATACTCTCTCTTCCCCATCACTCTCCTCCTCTCTCTCATCCCTCCCTCTCTCTCTCTCCCTCTCCCTTTCTCTCTTACCTCCCTCTATCTTTTCCCTCCAATCCTCTCTCTTCCCCCATCTCTCTTTCTCTCTAATCCTCTCTCTTCCCTCATCTCCCTTTCTTTCTCTCTCTCTTTCCGCCCCTCTCTCTCCAACTACATTACTATATCCCTTCCTCTCTCATTCTCTCTTCTTCTCTCCCCCCTTCTTTCCATACATCTTACTTTGTCTCTTTATCTCACCCCTAAACATACACACTCTCTCTCTCCATCTCTCCCCCCTAATCCACTCTCTTTCTATTTCTTCTTAGTTATGTAAACTAATGAACATAAATATTCGTAAATATAAAGCAGATTATGGAGTAAATATGAAAAGAGGTTTTATTTACTTACCATACCCCTCTTTTATATTTATTTATTTACCATACCTCTTTATATCTATTTTATATTTATTTATTTATTTATCATACTTGTTTATACCTCTTTTATATTTATTTATTTACCCATGGTATTTGGCCCATGGTATCAATATTAATTTGTCCCATGTTATTCTTCCCATAGGCTTCATCTAAATAAAACCTCTTTTTAAATTTTTTTTAAAATATAAAAAGGTTTATGGAATAAATATAAAAAGAATTTTTATTTATTTACCATACATCTAGTTTATATATTTTTTTATTTATTTACCATAGCTCTGGAGTAAGTATAAATTCATTTTACAAATATTTAATTAAAAGAAATATTAAAAGATTTTGGATTTTGATTGTTTGTGTTGAATTAACTCTTTTCTTTTGATTTAGAAAATGGTATTGACTTTATTAAAGAGTAAAGATGTTTAAAATTTTACTTAATTTGGAAATTCAATGTGGTAATTTTTTTTATTAAACGTAAATTTATGATCCATTCAAATTCACGTATATAATTTACTATCCATTCAAATTATATAAATAATACATAATTGTATTAGAAATTGATATATGTTCTAGTACAATTGGATTTTTATTTTTTATTTTTTTTAAATTTAAAATTTCAGCCGACATTGAGGACGTGACCCACCTGACATCAATTCATTTATTTATTTTTATTTTTTTTAAATTCATACTGGGTTGTAGATGCGCCTCTCGGCGCAATAATATATTAGAATAACTCTTAACTATAAAAAATCAATTCAATCATGTTTATATCAATATTATATATTTATATGGAAAATGGGCCCACACACTAGTGGAGATTACTACCCAAAAGGTAACATGTCTAATTGGGATTTCCATTAATTGATCTCTCTTATTGTTGGTGGAGGAATTCTTTCTTCCATCGGCATAGCTTTAGGCTCTGGGAAAAAAAAGTGCAAGTATTTTTCCTTGATCCCTATTAGTTTGATTATAGCATATTGAAAAGAAGTTACTGAGTGTCCTACATATCGAACTTAAGTAGGTATTTATAATCACATTATGAGAAATCAGTGTTATATTTGGGACAATTCCAACTATTTTAAAATTGTGTAATAATATTTTGAATTATTTCCTATAAATAATCATTAAAGGATATGCAAGGTAATATAAGTCATGCCTATGAATTTTTATTATGGCATTCTTCACTAAAATACATTCTATTTTTTTGGAGAGATTGTTGCTAGGAATCTCATTAATGTTTATTTTCTTGTTTATTTGGGTATAAATATTAGTATATATTTTGATTAAATATGTTAAGGGAGCATGCATGCCTACTTTATAAAACCATATATTAAGCTTATAGGATTCTTTTATATTTAGTTTTATTACAATATTGGCTTTGGAGATCGATGCTACAATTTCACCATTAAACTCAACACATAAACTCTGCTAAGATGCGGTGGGTTACTACGAAATGCAAATTAGAAATTTATTTTCCTTGCACATGGAAATATTTTCCCCATAATATCACATCCATGCCATAAGTTGGCATGTCTTCTATATGGATTATATCTTCATACTTTCTAATCGATCTTTCCAATATATAAGGGACTTAGTAGAAGTCTTAGCGATAATTCCAATAGTATCAACTAAATTGTTGAGGTCTATTGAGTTGATTTAGATTATGAAATTAAGTTGAAATGATACTAGGATGAGTTCCTTCGTAGATGGGCATCTTAATGAGGATGAGGGTGATTATGATGATATATATATATATATATATTTCCTAAACTTGAACATAAGTCAAAGACTATAATGTTGCAAGATATATATATATATATATATATCTTGCAACATTATAGTCTTTGACTTATGTTCAAGTTTAGGAAATATTTGTATGTCTTGAAACTGGTTCCTTATGCACGGTATGAGAATATAACAATTAGTATATTTTCTTAAACATGGTAATCCTCCACTTATGTGCAAGTTTAGGAAATATTTGTATGTCTTAAATTGGTTCATTATGCATGGTATGAGAAGACTGATAGATTATTTCTTCATTGCATTGATTGAGGAAGATCTTGCTTTAGTACAGATCGACAATGAGGTCCAGTCAGCTGCAGCTTGTCTGATGTCCGGTTCAGTCTTCAGATCGCCAGGTCCTCCAATATTCCAGACGAAAGCTACTTCGTCATGGTTCAGTATGAAGATATGGTGTAATTTGGTAATGGTGTCATTATGTAATCATAAAATCCTATGGTGAAACTCCTTACAAATGTAAACCTAACACTAGACCTAACAACTAGCGTTATGCATCTAAATCTATGGCGTATTAAAAACCTATGCCTAAAAGACCTAGCACATCAAAAACTATGGTGCAAAACCTTGAAATGTAAAACCTAAGATAAACAAGGTTTCAGACCTTGTATTATGAACTTTGTAATAAAACAAAACCCAAAGTTTACAACCCACAATACTTAACCGCAGAATGTAACCATGTCCGAACAACATCGGAGATAGTGCATGTGAGTGGTGGAACTGTCAGGAGGTTAAAAATCACTGTCACAGAATCGTTGGGAGTCTAACCATGGGGGGACAATAATGGAGACAATCACATGTGACAGATGTTAGTAGTTAATTCAACAGTCGAGAAAAAATATGCAGCCCATAATTATTGGGATCACCGCATACCATGTGAATAGATGTAGTTGGAACCATTGGAGCTGACTGCAACTGCTGGTGTTGACCGTAGATGTAGTCGTTGGATGATTTGTCACATGAAACCGTTCCACTCATCCGCACAGTTAGCTAGCCGTCAGGGCTAAAATTTTATCATAAGGTTCTATTTTGGGTTTTTTGATTAATAGCGCAAGTTGTAAAGGTTATCCACCATATCACTTATCTACTAGGTGTCACCATGTTATAAAACGGAGACCTAAAACACATTGATTGCTAAACTACCATGCCTATTTTGGCATCAAGGAGTTTGCATACAACCTTATATAATCTTAGCCATTTGACCATGATGAGGACAGAATGACATAGAGTGATTTTGTACTCATATTTTGAGCGAGAGAGGAATTTTTGTTTTCAATGTTTCTTGGTCGTTCAGAGGCGGATTTGAGTGCAGAGATAAGCATTGGAGACATAGGAGAGAGAGATTTATATTGTCAGTGACCAGAGGTTCCTGCGATCACGTTTATATGGTGTTTTTTCTGTGTAAATACTTCCTTAGATCAATCCTAATAAAGCAGATGCCCATCTTAAAATCGGACCCGAAGACGTAGTACACCAAAGACGAACTCCATAATTAATGTTTGTTGTCTCTTATCTCTGTTATTTGCTGTAATTTATTTCTTAATATTTTGATGGTTTAAGTCAATAATGCTTTATATTTCCTTCAGTATTCCACATTAATTAGTTCATTGATGGCAATTAATCAATTCTACTTTAGCGCTTAATTTTGATCATATTCAAATCACATATATTGGTATCAGAGCGAGTTGTGCTTTGTAGTGTTTTTTCCAGTGAATATTAACCAGGTTCATATTACAATGTGGAGAAGGAACACTTGAGGAGTTTGATCCAGAAATTGGAAAGCTGAAACTTGCTCATCAATTGACGATGACAAGAACTGAAGTGGGTGAAACTCCTAAAGTGAAGGTCATGGATGAGAATCAAGTTCAGCAAATGTTTTTGAACATGCAGTAGATGTTGGGAGAACTCTATGAAGATAAGAAGGTGATAGATGCAAATTCTTCTTCAAAGGCATCGAAGAAGGACAAGGGGAAAGGAAAAGCTGATAAACCTCCTTCTCCTCCATCCTCTCCATCATCATCATCATCTTCTTATTCTTATAGTTCAGATTTTGAAACAGAAAAGAAACCTCAGAAATATCTCTTGAAACTTGATGTAAAATTTGAACTACCTATTTATGATGGCGAAATGAACCCAACAAAACTAGATAATTTGATTAAGAAGTTAGAATTGTATTGTAGGATTCATAACACTTCTGATGAAAAGGCAAAAATCCAGTTAGCTACTCTTAGGATGGGGGGAACTACTTTAATCTGGTGGGAGAGTAAAACATAGATAGATTCATAGCGTAAAGCTAAAGTCATCTCCTCATCTTCTAAGTTTTTAAAGTCTCTCAGGAAACAATTCTAACCATTGGGATACATGCAGCAAGATGTTATTGATTGGCAGCATTTGGGACAAGGTAAGGGACATAATGTTCAGGAGTTTACTTAGGAGTTCAGGAAGAAAGTGTTAGCGCTTGGTATTCCTTTGGATACATGTAAAACTTTATTAAAGTACATTCATAGTTTACATTCATATTTATAGCACATGTTATTGATGTTTAATCCTAATGAATTTGAAGAAGTATGTGTTCAAGCCATACATATCGAATCAGGTGGCAAGCCATTCAAGTTTTCACCAAAGACATCCAAACAGTTGGATTATAAAGACAGCAAGAGGAAGAGAATTTCAAAGGGAAAGAAGACAACGACAACTCTGAAGGACGGTGAAAGACCTACATATACTCACTGCTAGAGGATCGGACATGATGAAGCTAGATGTTCGAAACTTCACCTGGAACTCAGATTGAAGAAGTTCTAGAAGAAGAAAGGTGAAAAGAAGGCTAATGTAGCAATCCAACAACACTTGGGCTCTGATTTAGGTGATGAAGGGAAAATAACCGCAATGGTTAAGATAGGTTAAAATTATGACACTAGTTCAAGTTCAAGTACTTATGCTTATTATTCAAATATTAATCATCTAGATGAAGAAAAAATAGTTGAATTATTTCACATAACGGTAACTTCTAAGCACACGAAAATAGATACATTTTTTGACAGTGGGTCACAAGAAAATTTAATATTTGAATCATTAGTTAAGAAACTGGGTTTGGAGACACATAATCATCAAGAACATGCCCATTAGGTTGGCTAATGGAAAAGACTCAGATTAATTTCACAAAGCAGCGTCATTTAAAATTTTCCATGATAGCTAATTACATTGATGAAGTGGATTTAGATGTGATACCGTTAGACATATGTGGAATAGTGCTAGGGATTCCTTATCTCTATGATCGTGATGAAGTGTTTCATAGGAAAGAGCATAAATATCATCTTAAGAAAGATGGGATTGAATACATAGTTCGGGCACATAAAATCAAAACTCACTTGGGATTTAGTTAATGCTAATCAGATGAAGAGAATAATAAGTTCAAGTAAGAGATATGTACTCATTGTTGTAAAAGAACAACATAAGGATCTTCATGACACTTTTTCAGGTTGTGAATCTCAGTTTAAAGATAGTTTGGTTAAAGTGGTAGATTATTTTCAATGTCTGTTTAAAGAACTAAAACATCTTCCTCCTAAACGGGAAATACAACATGAGATATAGTTGATGTCTGATGCCCCTCTTCCTAATGTCATAATGTATCTCATGTCAATAATATAAAATGAAGAAATAAAGAAACAAATCCAAGAGCTGGTTGAAAAAGGTTTTATCCGACCCAGTTCATCTCCATGTAGTTCACCCATTACTTTAGTTCCTAAGAAAGATGGGAGATGGAGAATGTGTTTCGACTTTAGGGCCTTAAATAAAATCAAAATCAAGAACAAGTATCGTCTTCCCAGGATAGATGATTTACATGACCAGTTGAAAATGTTGTCTATTTCACTAAGTTGGATTTGTGTAGTGGGTATCATCAAATTCGGATAACAAAAAATGACATCTGGAAAACTGCATTCAAAACTAGGCAGGCACTATTTCAATGGCAAGTAATGCATTTTGGTTTGTGTAATGTTCCAACAACTTTCATGTGTGTTATGAATGATTTCTTTCGTACATACTATTGGGGTTCCTATGTTTTGGCAGATTTGGCAATACCAAAAGACAAGACAACATCAACCCGCTTTGGGACCTCAGGATCTAGCACACCTGGGTCCAGAGAGGGATATCTCTATAAAAGGCAAAGGAATATATGTCTTTGAAGTTCAAATTTAAGGTATTAGGCTAGTTATATGGCACAAGGGTTGTTGTTTTGTTTGTTTGGTTGGTTGTTGGGAAACATGAAAGAAGGGTCCAATATAAGACAAGAAGTGAGCAAGGAAGGATTTTAGGTGATGGGAGACAATTCAAAAGAAACTCAAGTCCATTGGGCAATTGGGTCATAAAAGGGTTTATTTGCAATTCAATATCCAAGGCTTTCAAATGGGCTAGTCATCTAAAACAGAGGATATTTTAAAGATGATAGTGTGGGATGAAATGATAAGGAATGAATGTGAATGACAAGAAAACCTTCCAAGGTGACCACCTTAAGAGCTAATCTAGGGATATGGCACACCCTAGCCATCTGTGATCAAAATCCTAATGAGGCTAACTCTCTAGACAATAGAAAACATTAAAGATTTAACACAAAGGTGAAGCTTGAGATCAGAGAAAGACTTTGAAATTTCAATGCTTTGACATTCAACTTAAGCGATCTTAGAAAAGCTTAACTGTTAGAAAAGGACCCTAGTGAGACAAAATCAACTCTAATCTCCCAATATCCCAATTCTTTCAATTAAAACCAGACCAGAACATCTAAGAACAGACTCTAAATTCATGCATCAGCAAGCAGGGAAAACCAACTACTATACTAGCTAAATTATCTTGAATTTGTTCTCAGATAGCAAAATTAGTAGAAAACATCAAAGATAAGAAGAGCAGGAAGCATTAGGGTACCATACAAGGGTAAATCCTAAGCCATGTTATTGATTTCTTATCAGAGAAACGGAATATGATGAATTACAGAAGGAAAATAGAGACAAAGATAGAACACATCACCGCTGCTTTAAATCAGGATCCAATGAAAATGCTTGTCATATTAAAGAGCAGCACCAATCATATACAACAATGTCCAATAGCTTGATATTTAGTCTGAAATCATCTCCTCAACCTATTTTACAATTGATACACATAGAACTCTATCTCAAGAGAAATAGCTTACAATCCAAGGTTATCTGAACAACAACCTTTACAATGTATTCTCATGAGATTTTTATAGCTGAAAGAGAGGTAGAGGAGGTAAATGGAACTTTAAATGAAACATTAAAACAGAAGTAGAAGGGAGATCGAGGCCCATTGTGTCTTAATATCTCTGCATTGACTTCAGTACTCTTTGGATGAAAGAGTGGTCTTCGATAGGCTGATTATAACTTCACAGGCATGTTCCTTGATGTACTTTTTGGTTGTAGTACTTTGTAGTACTCTAGGGCAAGTAAGGCAGTTAAATGAATTTTAGGACTATAGTTAAATGCCGTGTAACAAATGCTCGGGCAATCTTAGGACTACTGTTAGGGTGGTAATCTTCTCGATAAAATTTATGGAGAATAAAAAACATTATGGGGACTTTATCCTTTCTCGGGAAAGAAAATTTTGCTGTTGTGGGACACTGATAGGATTTGTTTTATGTGCTTTAGGCCTTATTAGGCCTTCTGTGTCATTCATAAGATCTTCAATCTATACATTTGTCCTTTAAACACTGAATTAAAGCTTAAAGTATTCAATAACAAGCATTAAACCTCTTTAATCTTTCACTGATACTCTTTGTCACTTCTTTGACTGTCTCTGTTTGTGGAAATGAAGTATTAAGGGTGCTGGAGGTTTTACAAAGTTAAACATTGGTATTTCAATGAAATATTTCGTTCAAAACCTTCCCAGGAATTCTATCTGCAATATCTGGCTCTGAAAATGATATTTTGCGCCATTGTACAATTCTGTCTGTGACTAATGAGACATAGCGCAACCGCAATCCTTTAACACATGCAAAACCAATAAACGCGTTAAGAAAATCCATGGGAGTGGAGGTTGGATGCTGTGGAGGCTTGCGAAGATGGCAGTGCAGCAGTTATGGATGCAGTGGATGCAGTGGTAGATGGCTAAAAAATGTTGTCAAATGGTGAAAACATGATCTGATGAAGGTATGGTGGAGAAATGCTTCTGAACCGTTCGATTAGATCTAGTGGTGGTGATCGATGGTCGTGATTTTCCGGAGGGGTTGCCTTTATAAGGTAAGGTGGATGAATAAACCTTTAGTGTAAAACACTAAAGTCTTACCTTTGGGAAAATTACAAAGGAAATGGGTGAAAATGAATGAAATCGGGCGTTTTAATGGTGGGGCCGGCATGGGTAGAGGGTGATTGAGTGTGGACCATTAGATCTCAGGAGGATATCAATGGTTGGGATCATCCGATGAAACTCTTTGGAAGCCCGATGAAAGAAATGGGAATGAAAACGCGATGCGATAAGGGACATGGATCTATATAGATCAACGGTCGGGATCTTCTAATGGGCTTTCGGAGGCCGAAAAGGGAGAAGTGGTTTTTTGGGGAAAACAATTTTTTTCACGCTGCAATGGAGTGGTTTTGAATTTTGCCCAAAAAAACGTGATATCGCTCGCCGCCCAACACGTGGCAAAACAAAACTGTCCATATCACGCGATTTCAAAATGTTAAAGTTTGGACGCCAAAGTTACGCGATATGCTTCCTGACCATTGGATGTGGGTTGATGATATCTAACGGTGGAGGTAGCAGCATGATAAAGGAAAGATGCGTGGTTGGAAGTGAGGGGCCAAGTCAAAGGCGGTTTGAATGTGGGCCATCCGATCAACACGATGGACGGTTGAGACCAAAAGGTGGGAGCGCCAATGTATAAAGCGAAAATAGGTTATAATGGTGAGCAAAACGAATCTTGACCGTTAGATCCAAGGGATGGATGGCGGAGATTTAAAATGAGGTGGAGGAAAAAGGTCAAATGAAATGGGCAGGAGAAAGGAGAGTTGTTGGATCTTATCAGATGGACAGCTAAGATCTAATCGCAATTGGAGAAGGCAGGGGCGAAAACTTCGATGGTTAATGTTGCGATTGCGCGTGGACCGTTGGATCAAGGTGAGATTAACAGTCACGATTGGATCGGGGATCGCCCATTGGGGGACACAGGCGTAGTGAGAGATCAAATCCTGGCCATTGGTTCTTGTGGATTTAATAGCCAGGATGTAATCGGGAGTCGGCCAATCAGGGATTCAAAGGGTGGCACTTAAGAATTGGTGCGATTGGCGGTGCTAATATGTTGCGATGGCCGTCGGATCATTTAAGGTTCAACGGTGGAGATCACAATCAGAGGGGAATGGAGAAAGGTTGATGGCACAACATGAGATTAGTGCAGACCGTTAGATCTTTACAGATCGGCGGTGGATATTGCACCCGCGGTCAATAGAACAAAAACTTCATCGCATCAAAAAATTTCAAGTAATAAAGGAAAGTGCACATAAAAAACTCTCGATTGCGATTTCCGATGAATACGATTAGCACTGGCCGTTGGATCATTTAAGGAGATCAATGATGGAGATCTCGGCAGAGGCCGATAGACCAAAGAACTATTGCATCAGAAATTTTCCATCTGAACAAAAGAAATGCGCTCACCATCGATCTTCCGATTGCGATTAGCGCTGGGGGATTTAGCGCCTGGTCTTAGGCGCAGATCACATGTGGGGAAGTGATTAAGGGTCTTATCCAAAAGGGGCATAGGTCTAATATATGGTGAAAGTGAGTTTTAGGCCTAAAAGAAACGTTTTTTAAGGCTAAACAGTGGTTCTGGTGGGGGAATAAAGGGATTTTTTCACCAAATGAAGGGATTCTCATAGTTTAAAAAGGGGAATTTGATGGTTTAGAAGACTTAGGAAGGGATTTTGGGGGTTTTTAGGGGAATTTCAAGAAGGGAAAAAAGGGGTTAAAATGGGAAACTTGCAGGGATAAAGGGGGCAGATGGAGGCTTTCTTTGAGCACAATTTTTTCACAAACAGTGAGGCTTTTTTTATGGAAATAGTAGTGAAGACCTTTTCAAAGGCAAAGGACACACAGAGGCTTCAAGAATGAGAGATTTTTAGAGGAAATGTATCTCTTGAAGGCTCATAAAAATATTTAGCCACTTGTTTGCTTGAAAATAAATTTATAGGTGGCTAACAGTGGCTCCACATGGGGATGGCATCTTCTTGAAGATGTAAAGAACTTCAGAAATATTCTTTGGGAAGTAGGCCAAATGCCTGATCTTTGAACCACCTTTTCTTCTCTGATTCAGCTGCTACAAACATGGTGGATATTAAGTCAGCAGAAAACATTCTCCAAACAATCTACCTACCCATCCTACAGTCCTAATACTTTTTCTTCAAGGTGCATTTGAATTTGCAGACCTTCTTCATCATTTTTTTTTATTGAAAGCAGAAAAAAAACTATTCTAATTCTACCCTTATCCCTCCATGAGACCAGATTAAACAGTTGGCCTCATAGCTCCTCTACGTACACTAATATCTGCTAGGATTAAACTGTCTAGCAGATTTCATTCTCTACATTCTACAACAGAAATTTAAAAAAATTCAAACCAAGATTAGACTGTCTGGTTTGTTGTGGATCCATGGCATAAAGACAGCTGCACATGAAATAAACTTGGCAGGAACTTGAAAACAAAATGTGAAGGCTTGAAAATGTGAAACTTTGAGGCATCCTTCTTTTCCTTGTGACTCAAGTTTTGAGTTTGGTAGAGTCACTTTCTTCATTTCAGCTCTAGTTTTGGACTTGTTAGAGTTGATTCTTCTTTCTTTCTTTACTGGTTCAAGTTTTGGGCATATTAGAACCAGCCCTTTGCTTTCTTTTGGCTCAGGTTTTAAGCCTATTTGAGCCATTATTTTTGGAACTTCAGAGGTTCATGTTTTGAGAATGTCTGAACCTCTCTTTCTCTCTTTTTTTTTTTTTTTTTGAAACATTTTCCTCTTTCTCTTCGAAAACAAAACAAAAAAATGGTATTTACAATGGAAATGAAAACTTTAAATTTGAAATCAGCAGTAGCAATGCTTGAGCATCCTGTCATTGACAGGACCCCCAAACAGATCTATACCATCTAACTCTTGCAGAAAAAAGGCATTTGGACCAATGGTGGATTGGATGATGTAAGGACCCTACCACAAACTGTCAAATTTGCCATGCTTTCCTTTGTCTTCTCTTCTAGAGTCCTACTTAAGCATTTTATCTCCAATTTTGAAGTCACAAGCCTTTGTTCTTTTGTCAAATAGCCTTTTAATGTTTTCTTGCACTTTCAGAGCTCTGTTGTAGACTTCTTCTCAGGTCTGTAAGAGATGTATAGTTTGATTTATCCTCCTTACCATGCTGTCCTCTTCTTTCTGTATCTCTTGTACCAATTTAATCACTGGTACTCCTAGGCTGGTCGGAAAAATTACCTCTGTTCCATAAACAAGCTGATATGGTGACATTCCGATGGATTTCTTTGTAGTCAGTCTATCTGCCCACAAAGCATGCACTAACTTGTTATGCCATGATTTTTTATTCTCTTCAAGCAGCTTTTTGATGATGGTCACCAAGCTCTTATTTGATGATTCTGCTAGCCCATTACCTTGTGGGTAGTAAGCAATAGAATTACCAAGTGCAATCTGATACCTGTGACAAAAATCAATCATCTTCTTGGATCCAAAAGCAGTGGAATTATCAGTGATTATCTTCCTAGGGCAGCCAAATCTAGAGAGGATGTGATCTTCAAGGAATTTAATAATAACAGAATCTATGGCATTCCTAGAAGCGATGGCCTCTATCCATTTTGTGAAATACTCTGTGGCTGTGAGAATCCATTTGTGTTGGGCTAAGGAAGCAGGATGGATCTCCCCTATGAAATCTAGGCCCCACTATTGGAAGGGAGACTCAACAGTGATAGGTTGTAATGGTAAAGGGAGGAGCTTTCTTTTGCCCTCAAAGATCTGGCACTTATGGCAGGTAATTATCATTTTGTGGATGTCATTGAAAAGTGTAGGCCAGTAATAGCCAGCCCTGAGTATTTTGTTAGCAGTGGCTTTCCAGTTTATATGACCCCCACACTCCCCTACATGGAACTCATGTTTAATCCTCTCTGCTTCAATTTCAGGAAGAAATTTAAGCAGCAAACCATTTTCATTTTTCCAGTATAAACATTCATTTAAAATGCAATAGTTCCTAGCTTTTAACTTCAGGAACCTGGCTTTAGTCTTTGATAAATCAGGAGGGGCATTAAGTTTTGTTTGAACATACATGATGTTAGAATACCAAGGAGAGTTTTGAAATTGTTCTTCCACAATAGGGTCAGGAAATGCTTCATGTTCATCCAAGGCATCTACCATGTTTATGTCAAGGGCTTGCAAGTTAGATTCTGCCATCAGTTGAGCTAAGCCCTGACCTTTGATTAATTTTGTGGGTTGTATTTCTAGGTTGTACTCTAATATTACAACAATCGATTTTCCCCTCTTTCCATCAGGATCTTGGGACAAAATGTTTTTAACCACTATGTTAGGCACGTAGGCAATGGTGTGAGAATGTAGAATATACACCCTGAAATCTTTTAAGGCCTTTACCAGAGTGTAAGCCTATTTTTCCATTATGTTATATTTCAAGGGTGCATCCCTCAGCGCCTTGCTGAAGAAAGCAATAGGCTGTTCCTATCCCTCTTGATTTTTCTGCAGCAGGATTGCAACCATTGTATGCTCAGAGGCAAAGGAAAATATCAGGAAATCTTTTGAAAATTCAGGGCTGATTAAGACTGGTGCCCTGGTCAGTGCAAGTTTAACTATTTCAAAATATTTTTTGGCTTCTACAGTCCAGTTAACTCCCACTCCTTTCTTAAGCATTTCTGTCATATTTCATAGGAGTTTCGCTAAGTTGGGAATAAACCTCCTTAAGAAGTTAATTTTCCCAATAAAGGACTGCATTTCTTTTATGTTTCTCAGGTGACTAATCTGTAGTATTCCCTCAACTCTTTTCGGGTCTATTTTAATTCCATTTTCTTATATAATATGGTCAAGAAACTTACCTTCTTGAAGCCTGAATATAGTCTTCTTGGGATTTAAAGATAGACCGAACCCTCTATATTTCTCAAATACTCTTCTCAAATGTTTAAGGTGCTCTTCGTTAGTCTTGGAATAGACTGTTATGTCATCAAGATAAATGACAATGAAGTGCCATATTTCCTCTGAAGAGGCTATGTCCATAACTCTTTGGAAGGTCATTCCAGCATTCATCAATCCAAAAGGAATTTTCACGTACATGAGCGTGCCCCATGGAGTGGTGAAAGCTATCTTAAGTTGGTCTTCTGGGAGTACTAAAACTTGGTTATAGCCTGAAAAGCCATCTAACAGAGAGATCCTTTTCGAGCCAACTACCCTCTGTAGGATGTGTTCCATCTTGGGTAAGGGGTAATTGTCCTTAAGTGAAGCTTTGTTAAGGTTTCTAAAATCGATGCATGGTCTGATCTCACCCGTATTTTTCCTCACAGCTACAAGGTTTGAGACCCAGTTGGAAAACCTCACAGGAACTATGATTCCTGCCTCGTACATCTTCTTGATTTCCTTTTCGACTAGAGGCAGTTGTACTGGGTTAATCCTGTGAAGTTTCTGTCAGAAGGGTTTTTGGTTTTATTTCAAAGGGATCTTATGCTAGATGATCTTCGTATCATAGGCTTTTAAGTCCTCGAGCTCCAAGCAAACACATTGATGAACTCTTTAAATAAGTCAATGTATTTCTTTTTCATGTCTGCTAGCAAGGACTTAGCTAGTTTAATCATATTAGGCTTATCTTCAGTGCCTATCTTGAATTCCTCAACATTAGACTTTGTGTGTTCTATAGTGGGTTTCTTCGCTACATCGTTAAAATCAAAAAGGTCATCTAAAGGCACCAGTACTCTAGGTATGTTCTTGTCTTTTGACTGCAGCACCTCAATGTCTTCTTTTTCCGCATTCTGGTATTCCTCAGTTTGAGTTCCAAGTTCTTCAGTTAACATGTTTATTTATACGTTACGGGGTGCTTTTTCTTCATCGGGGGCTCTTCATTCAGGTAGTTTTTATCATATTTAGAGTCTGCATTGGAGAATTCAAACTCATTCCTGCCAAGCAAGAAATCCTCTATGTTCTTGTTGCCCTGGAAGACCTACCAATATTTCTCATTATCAGGCACTGCAGGTCTATATTTTGTTTGAATGATGATCTGTTTGTCGCTAGGTGAATTTTTATATGAACTAACAACGCAGGCTAATCCATTCGCAATAATGTTCTGGCTCCTAGGAACAAACACAAGTTCGTATTCTACAAAGGTTTTCAGCAAATCCATAGCATCATTTCG
The DNA here is from genome assembly GCA_034641835.2 of Pinus albicaulis. Lineage (NCBI taxonomy): Eukaryota > Viridiplantae > Streptophyta > Pinopsida > Pinales > Pinaceae > Pinus > Pinus albicaulis. The sequence continues at coordinate 1,347,159,634 of CM076570.1, read as the reverse complement.
GTATGCCCTCAATCTAGGATGCTTTGCAGTGTACTCTCCATTCAGTTGTTTGATGACTAACTCATATTCTCCATGTACAGCTATCCTTTGGGCTCCTAGTTTTTTCAATAGGTTCAGTCCTAGGATGAGAGCTTCATACTCTGCGATATTGTTTGTACATTTAAAATGTAGCTTAAAGGCATGACTCTCATCATAGTCATTCTCAGTATTATGTAACCACACTCCAGCCCCTGCATTCTTCCTAGTGCAAGACCCATCGAAATTCATTCTCCATAAAGGATTGTTTTCAATTTTATCATCATTATCATCCCTAATGATGGGTTCGCCATTATGTTGTATTATGGGGCCTGCACCACGGTGTGGAATGTTTGGCTCTTCATGATGTGCATGGAGCTGAGGAGTAATCTGCAGTTTGCAGTCTAGGTTTTGTTTACTTTGAGTTTCTGATTTAGTGCACTGTTCAAAGGTTTCTTCTTTGTTTTCTTCTATGTCTAGAGTAGCCATTATGTTCAGATATGTGAGCTCTACTCTATTGTTTACATCTTTGTCTTCTAGTTATGGCTCATCTATGGATTCATCATTGAAAAGGATAAAAGAGTCCAGATCTGTGTGGATAGAGTACATAGGTGAATTTTCAGGCTTTTTAGGGCTGCTAACCATAAACTTCATTTTTACCTCTCTATACAGTCTCCTAAGCTGGCTAAAGACAGGGATTGTGGCATATGACCCATCCATCTGCATTGTACCTTGCAGCTTGGCTCCCCATGACCTCGATAGCAACATGACATACTTAGGTGGCACATCTGCCACTACAACATCCATAACCATACATTTGGCTGGAATCTGGGTCAGGTTCACACACAAATCTTTGATTAGGCCAAGGAACTTTACTCTGCTAAAGTCAAATGAATATAAATCTTTATAAGGTCGAGTTATCTCTAGGCCTAACTTTTCCATAATTACCTTAGGCATTAGGTTGTGTGAAGCCCCAGAGTCATGCATTGCATTGTGAAGGATCTTGTCATGGATATTGAGGCTAATATGAAAAGGAGGTACTACCCCTTCCTTAAACTTCCCTTCTATATTTCGACCAAATAGAAGGGCTGGTTGATCATCTCTTAAATTGACAGTGTCACTGTTTTCTCCTAGATTTAAAGCTTTCACAATTTGACCTTTGTATGCATCTTGGGTAGCCAACTCAGTGAGAGGCACTGAAATTTTGATCTTGGCTATCTCACTTTCCAGATTGAAAGGAGATGGAATTTTCAAAAGGCCCAATTCTATTTTATTGATCACCATTTTATTGACCGAATCAGATTATCGATTCTTGCTATGCACAATGTTTGAAGTAGTTTTCTCAGGAGCATTAGCTACAACACTAGTGCTGCTAGTTTCTTGACTTTGTTTATTAGTATTTTGGCTATCCTTCTCTTTGTTCTTCGCAGAACTCTTAGCTCCTGATTTGCTACTTTCAGCAGTCACTTTAGGAGTTTTCTCAGGTAACTTCTTAATGGTAATCTTAGAAGCTTTTTGTTTCGAAGTATCTAAGCTCTTATTGCTTCTAAGTTCATACTGTTCTCTGACCTACATGATGGAATTTTCAAATCCCAACCTATAGTCCTCAGATTCTAATCCTTCCTCATCCCAATGTGAGTATGAGGTCTGATTATCTTCTATAGAACAGGTGTGAATTGAGTTGTCTACTTCCACCATGTTTATTGTGGTTCCCTCAGACTCTCCTGTTATCCCCTCATCTTCATCAAGGAAATTCTCTTGAAATGGGGGTATAACTTGTTGATCAAAGTATCTCTGTCTGTTTGGGGGATTGTTCCTCCTAAAGTTCTGATTCTGGTTTTGGTTTTGGTTTCTGTTCTGATTACTGACCATGACAGTCGTTTTCTCCATCATTTTCTCTATCCTTTCCATGTTTTTGGCTAGACTGTCATATTTGGGATCAGATGTGGAAGCTACAGTGTCATCCCTATAGGTTACCTTCTTCTCAGCCCTCATTCTAGCTCTTTTTTCAATCAGGCTTGCTTCTACACTCACTGCTCCTTTTTGCATGTCTTCCAATGTGTTATAATCTCTCTCCCTAAGCTAGTAAGCCATGTCAGCATCAAAGCCTTCAAGGTATTTTACTAAGGCCATCCCTTGGGGAGGTTTCATATGTGGTGGAAGAGCATTGTAAACACTGTTGAACCTTGTAGAATAGTCATGGACACTCTCTCCTACATTTCTCTTAAGATTCTTGTATTCTCCTAAGATTTGGATAGGGTTACTTTTGACTTCCCATTTTTTTATGAAGGTTTGCTATAAAGAGGGAAGATCATGGATACTATCAGGAGGTAGGCCTTTAAACCACTTCTTCACTTCTACTCCTAAACTCTGTGAAAAGATTCTCATTTTAACAGTATCATCATCTATTTCCATGTAGTCAAAGGCATCTTCCATCCTATCTACGTGATGTTGAGATGTGAGAGACTCTTTTCCTATGAAATGAGGGATTTTTGACTGATAATCATTGGGTAAAGGTACTAGGGGTTGTGGTAACACTAAAGGGGCATACCATGCTGCCATGATGGTGTTTTGTGGAGGTAAAGTTTGGGCTTGAGCAGCAGGTATATGAAAGGCAGAAATGCTAGGAACAGTAGCAAAATGTTGAGCAGATCTAGGGTGAGAGAGGCCCGAGTTATGGATGAAATGGATATTAGGAGGTGTTGATGGAGGAGTCTCTCTATTACCAATCTGTTGACCACTATGCAGTGGTGAACTTGGAGGCTCAAAGTCTACCTATTCTACAACACTGAGTGACTGAGTTCTTGTTAAACTGCTTGGTAAGTCTAAGTCAAAATGAGTGTCTAATAGAGATGTAAAGTGTTCTAGTGCAGAATTAGCTCTATAAATGGATCTGATAAGAGTTGGATTTCTAGGGGTGGGAGACTTCCTAAGAATGTTCTCTGGGTTGTCAACTATTTCAGGTGGGTTTGGGTTAGGATAAGCTCTTGTATAGATTGTTCTTGAATCTAGTATGTCTGTCTCTTGACAAAGAAGCTTAATCCTATGTGTTTCTTTTAATATGGCTGATGTTGTAATGAAATCTGGTCTCCTAGTGGAGTCCTGTGAAAACACAAATAATCAGCAGGCCTACTGATCATCAGTGAAGTCTTATGGTCATTCAGGGGTTGTGGAGTCACCAGGTGGAAGGTTTAGAATGCTTTAAGAAAGTTTACTGTCCACCACAGTGATTTACTACCAAACCAAGGCTACTATGGTCTTCTTTGAGTTCTAAGAGATGTTTCAAGGAGTGTTTTTACTCAAATTTCCCCAGCGGAGTCGCCATTATGTTGGGGTTCCTGTGTTTTGGCAAATTTGGAAATACCAAAAGACAAGACTACATCAAACCACTTTAGGACCTTAGGATCTAGCCCTCCTAGGTCCAGAGAGGGATATCTCTATAAAAAGAAAAGGAATATATGTCTTTGATGTTCAAATTTAAGGTATTAGGCTAGTTATATGGCACAAGGGTTGTTGTTTTGTTTGTTTGTTTGGTTGTTGGGAAACATGAAAGAAGGGACCAATATAAGACAAGAAGTGAGAAATGAAGGATTTTAGGTGATGGGAGACAATTCAAAAGAAACTCAAGTCCATTGGGCAATGGGGTCATAAAATGGTTTACTTGCAATTCAATATCCAAGGCTTTCAAATGGGCTAGTCATCTAAAACAGAGGATATTTTAAAGATGATAGTGTGGGATGAAATGATAAGGAACGAAGGTGAATGACAAGGAAACCTTCCAAGGTGACCACCTTAAGAGCTAATCCAGGGATAGGGCACACCTTAACCATTTGTGATCAAAGTCCTAATGAGGCTAACTCTTCAGATAATAGAAAAAATTAAAGATTTAACACAAAGGTGAAGCCTGAGATCAGAGAAATACTTTGAACTTTCAATGCTTTGACATTCAAATTAAGGGATCTTAGAAAAGCTTAAATATTAGAAAAGGACCCTAGTGAGACAAAATAAACTCTAATCTCCCAGTATCCAAATTATTTCAATTAAAACCAAACCAGAACATCTAAGAATAGACTCTAAATTCATGCATCAACAAGCAGGGAAAACCAACTACTATACTAGCTAAATTATCTTGAATTTGTTCTCAGATAGCACAATTAGCAGAAAACATCAAAGATAAGAAGAGCAGGAAGCATTAGGGTACCATACAAGGGTAAATCCTAAGCCAGATTACTGATTTCTTATCAGGGAAACGGAATATGATGAATTACAGAAGGAAAACAAAGACAAAGATAGAAAACATCACTGCTACTTTAAATCAAGATCTAATGAAAATTCTTGTCATATTAAAGAGCAACACCAGTCATATACAACATCGTCCAACAACTTGATATTCAATCTGAAATCATCTCCTCAACCTATTTTACAATTGATACACATAGAACTCTATCTCAAGAGAAACAGATTACAATCCACGGTTATCCTAACAACAACCTTTGCAATGTATTCTCATGAGTTTTTTATAGCTGAAAGAGAGGCACATGAGGTAGATGGAACTTTAAATGAAACATTGAAACAGAAGTAGAAGGGAGCTCAAGGCCCATTCTGTCTTAATATCTCTGCACTGACTTCAGTACTCTTTGGATGAAAGAGTGGTCTTCGATAGGCTGATTATAACTTCATAGGTATGTTCCTTGATGTACTTTTCGGCTGTAGTACTCTGTAGTACTCTGGGGCAAGTAAGGCAGTTAAATGAATTTTAGGCCTACCATGCTATGTAACAAATGCTTGGGTAATCTCAGGACTGCTGTTAGTGTGGTGATCTTCTCGGGAACATTGATGGAGAATAAAAAAACATTATGGGGACTTTTTCCTTTCTCGGGAAAGAAACTTCTGCTATTGTGGGACACTGATAGGATTCGTTTTATGTGCTTCAAGCCTTATTAGGCCTCTTGTGTCATTCATAAGATCTTCAATCTATACATTTGTCCTTTAAACACTGAATTAAAGCTTAAAATCTTCAATAATGGGCATTAAATCTCTTTAATATTTCACTGATACTCTTTTCCACTTCTTTCACTGTCTCTATCTGTGGAAATGCAGTTTTAAGGGAACTGTAGGTTTTACAGAGTTAAACACTGGTCTTTCAATGAAATATTTTGTTCAAAACATTTCTAGGCATTCTCTCTGCAATATCTGGCTCTGAAAATGATATTCTGTGCCACTGTACAACTTTGTCTATGACTAATGATATAGAGCTCAACCGTAATCCTTTAACACCTACAAAACCAATAAACTCGTTAGGAAAATCCATGGGAGTGGAGGTTGGATGCTGTGGAGGCCTGCGGAGATGGCAACGCAATAGTGATGGATGCAGTGGATGCAGTGGTAGACGGTTGAAAAATGCTGTGAAATGGTGAAAATGTGATCTAATGAAGGTCTGGTGGAGAAATTCTTCTGAACTGTCCAATTAGATCTGGTGGTGGTGATCGATGATCGTGATTTGCCGAAGGGGTTGCCTTTAGAAGGTAATGCGGATGAATAAACCTTTAGTGTAAAACACTAAAGTTTTACCTTTGGGAAAATTAAAAAGGAAATGGGTGAAAATGAATGAAATTGGGCGTTTGAATGTTGGGGCCAGCATGGGCGGAAGGTGATTGAGTGTGGACCGTTAGATATCAAGAGGAGATCAACGATTGGGATCATTCGATGAAACTCTGTGGAAGCCCAATGAAAGAAATATGAATGAAAACGTGCTGCGATAAGGGCCGTAGATCTATACAGATCAACGATTAGGATCTTCTGATGGGCTTTCGGAGGCAGAAAAGAGGGAAGTGGATTTTCAGGGAAAACAACTATTTTCGCACTACAATGGAGTGGTTTTGAATTTTTCCCAAAAAAACATGATATCGCTCGGTGCCCGACATGTGGCAAAACAAAACCGCCCATATCGCGTGATTTCAAACTGTTAAAGTTCGGATGCCAAAGCTACGCAATATGCTTCCTGACCGTTGGATGTGGGTCAATGAGATCTGATGGTGGAGGTAGCAGCGCGAAAAAGGAAAGATGCGCGGTTAGAAGTGAGTGGCCAAGTCGAAGGCAGTTTGCATGTGGACCGTCCAATCAGCGCAATGGATGGTTGAGATCAAAAGGTAGGAGCGCTGATGTACAAAGGGAAAATAGGTTATAATGGTCAGCGAAATGAATCTTGACCATTAGATCCAAGGGATGGATGCCGGATATTTAAAGATGAGGCGGAGGCGAAAGGTCAAATGAAATGGGCAGGAGAAAGGAGAGCCATTGGATCTTATAAGATGGACAACTGAGATCCAATCGCAATCGGAGAAGGCAGGGGAAAAAACTCCGATCGTTGATGTTGTGATTGCGCGTGGACCGTCGGATCAAGGTGAGATCGATGGCCATAATTGGATCGGGGATCGCCCATCAGGGGACACAGGGGCAGTTAGAGATCAAATCCTGGCCATTGGTTCTTGTAGATTCAACGGCTAGGATGCAATCGAGAGTCGGCCAATCGGGGAGTCGAAGGGTGGCACTTAAGAATTGGTGCGATTGGAAGTGCTGCGATGTTGCGATGGCCATCGGATCGTTTAAGGATCAACGGTGGAGATCACAATAGGAGGGGAATGGAGAAAGGCTGATGACGCGGCATGAGATTAGCACAGACTGTTAGATCTTTACAGATCGACGGTGGATATTGCACCCGCGGTCGATAGAACAAAAACTTCATCGCATCAGGAAATTTCAAGTAACAAAGGAAAGCGCACATAAAAAACTCCCGATTGTGATTGGTGGTGAATGCGATTAGCACTAGCCGTTGGATCATTTAAGGATATCAACGTCGGAGATCTTGGCGGAGGCCGATAGACCAAATAACTCTCGAATCGGAAATTTTCCATCTAATAAAAGAAATGCACTCACCATCGATCTTCCGATTGCGATTAGCACTCGGGGCTTTAGTGCCTGGTCTCGGGTGTGGGTCACATGTGGGGAAGTGGTTAAGGGGCTTAGGCCTAATATATGGTGAAAGTGAGTTTTAGGCTTAAAAACAACGTTTTTTAAGGCTAAACAGTGGTTCCGGTAGGTGAAAAGACGGGTTTTTTCACCAAATGAAGGGATTCTCATGGTTTAAAAAGGGGAATTTGATGGTTTAGAAGAATTAGAAAAGGATTTTGGGGTTTTTTGGGAATTTTAAGAAGGGAAAAAAGGGGTTAAAATGGGAAATTTGCAGGGATAAAGGGGGCAGATGGAGGCTTTCTTTGAGCACAATTTTTTCACAAACAGTGAGGCGTTTTTGATGGAAACAACAGTGAAGATATTTTCAAAGGAAAAGGACACATAGAGGCTTCAAGAATGATATTTTTTCAGAGGAAATGTATTTCTTGAAGGCTCAGAAAAAATATTTAGCCACCTGTTTGCTCTGTAAATTTTTTTTAGGTGGCTAATACACATATCATTGATAAGTTTGTCATAATTCATTAGATGATATCCTAATATCTGGCCCAGACAGAGAATGAAGGTTAATATATCACATTGTATTATAAAAATTGTACATTAAATTGTCAAAATGTGAGTTTGGGAAAACTTCATTGGTTTATCTTGGTTACATAGTTGGAGCTGGTCATTTGAAGATAGATCTAGCTAAGATAGATGTGATTGTTAAGTGGCCAAGGCTGCTTAATGTAATCAAGTAGGAGTTTGTTGAGATTCAACAAGATGACTAGCTAGTTAAAAGAGTCACTACTCAAGGGGAAGGGAGCTATTTTTGGTGCAAGTCTATTTTTAGACATGATGATCATATTTCAGAAGTTACAGGATGGTATTTGTGGATGGTTGATCAAGTTGGAAAATAGATGAAATTCTAAGCTAGAATATTGGGCGAAGCTTTCCATTTATGTATTGTTAATCAAAAATAGATGTATGTCGTTTATTATTAGCTCTTAATAATAATCAGACTCTAAACAAAAATTATTTTGAAGCACTTCGCCTACAGCGTATGTGGCACAACAGATGACAGAAGGAATTACGCTATTCCTAAGGGTTTACTGGAGATATTTCATGAAGGACTCAGTTAGAACTCAAGTGGTAGAGTTATGACACAATTGGAAGAAGTAGTTATGGAGTTGTATTTAGTTTAACTCAGTTAGACTCAATTGAGCTAGTTGTATCTAGTATAACTAATTGATACACTAGTGAGAGTAGAGTGAATTAATTAGTTAATTAATTCACAAATATTAACTCATTAATCAACTGAACAATACATCAGTTAACTACAGTGCATGGAAGTTTCAGTAGAGACCAGTGGAGAGATAGGTGAAAGGGCAAGATAGACTATCTGTTGTGACTATAGTGATGCATTGATTGCATCACACACTCAGTGGAGATTCCAATGAGGATTGCGCAGTCAAGGATGGAGTAATTCGAATTCATTCAAAGCTATTCTTCAGCAGAGATTGTGTAGTGAAGGCAAGCTAGTAGGTGGCAAAGATCGGTGCATGGATTTGCAAGATTAGGCATGATTAGTGTATGACGATTGTACTATACTGAGAGCTTGTGATAAGCTTTGTATGCTTGTATGAGATTGTCATATGATCTCCATGTTACATAATAAATAGTTGGGCTTTTTCATCTTTGTGCTCGGTTAAAAAAAAATCGTGTTATGTGCGATTGAATATTTTTGTTTATGCTTCACATGTGTGTGCAATTAATTTTTCCGCAAAAGATTAACAAGTGGAATAGATTCAGTATCTTGCATAAAGTTAAATAGTGTGAGATCAGGTGGATCTTGGATATATGCTTGCTTAGTGAATATAATTTCTACATGGTATCGGAGCATTATTCATTGAATATTGCAATTGTGAAGTGAGTTTGTGCTGGTGCACAATTCGAATTTGCTACAGAAGATTCTTGGTGTAGAAATCGAGTATACATTGAAATGTCTTTCAACGGGTTGAGATTGGAGTATGCCCTTGATGGGAGCTTGAATTACATAGACTGGAAGGACAGGATGGAGGCAGTGCTGGAGGATAATGGGCTAAAAGAGTTCATCAATAGCGATGTTCCTAAGCCAGGATCTAGCGATGCTGCATTACTTGATGCATGGAAAAAGAAGACAGCAAAGACGAGGAGAATTTTGTTGGAAGGTGTGAAGGACCATATTGTGTCTAGCCTTGATGAGAAAGCCACTCCATTCTTAATGTGGAAGGATTTGATAGAATTTTTTCAAAGCAGAAGTGACCAGAGGAAGTTGGCGCTTAAAGATAAGCTCAGAAAAATACAAATGGAAAAAGGCGACAATATTCCAAAATACCTCACGAAGTTTGTCCACTGCAAGGATGAACTGGGAAGTGTGGGGGTTACTATTTATGAAGAAGACTTGGTGAGCTTGGCTCTCCTTGGGCTTCTGAAGAGTTTGCATATCTACGAAGACTCTATCAATGGATGGGAGAAACTTCCAGGATGGGAGCGACTTTGGTTAGATCTTGTGAAGGAGGAGATAAGGTGGGGTACCAGGGATGGATCTTCATCGAAGAATGAAGATGAAGAGAATTTCACTTTGGCTGCCAAAGCAAGGAAAGGTAAGGGGAAGAAAAATCCTTCAAAATCCGATGCTAAAGGCAAGAAGCAGGATTTGTCCAAAGTGAAGTGTTTTCACTGTCACAAGCATGGACATTTCGCCACTAACTGTCCACAGAAGAAGAAGAATAAGCAGGCTGCAGGATCTATAGCTAGAGAGGCCTTAGCCTTGCAATTTGAGCTTGATTTTACCTTGATCGCATGCTTGGTTTCAAGCTGCATGGGATCGATGTGGTATCTTAACAGTGGTGCATCTTTCCATATGACGGGAGACAAAGAGTTGTTAGTGACTTGGAGGAGAAGGACCTCCAAATGCATATGGAGATGGGTGATGATGGTCGGTACAATGTGACTGGCATTGGGACCATTACCTTTGAGAGGGAGTCCGGTAATCCATTCTTGTTGAAGAATGTCATGAATGTTCCAGGTCTGAAGAAGCACATGGTCTCAGTCGCAACGCTGGAAGACAAGGGTTATGATGTATTTTTCAGTGAGGGAAAAGCCTTCCTTCGACATAACACAACGAGTCAGACCAAGAAGATAGGGGTTCGAATTAAGAATCTCTACAAGCTAGAGGTAGACGGTTACACTACAATGGTGGGCAAAGCAGAAGAAGGAGCTTCTTCGAGATGATGCAAAATAGGCAGCACAGGAGACTGGGCCATCTTCACCATGGAGCTTTGAAGATTTTTGCAAGAATTTCATCGTAATTCCCCAAAGGCATCAAAGAACATCACAGAAGATGTAATAATCAATGGGTAAGTTTGTGAAGACCACCTGTCATGAGAAGGAGAACCGTGCTTCGGTGATCCTGGAGAGAATTCACACAAAGGTGTGTGGACCATTCTCGATTGCTTCAACACCAAAATACGGGTATTATGTGATATTTGTTGAGGATTACTCTCATAGATGCTGGATCTTCTTCATGTAGAAGAAGAGTGAAATGTTCTCAAAGTTTTGTGAGTTCAAGGCATTGATGGAGAAGGAGTCGGGGAAGCAGGTGAAAGCTCTATGGAGCGATAATGGTGGTGAATACATCTTGGGCAGATTCAAAGACTTATGTAGCAAAGAAGGAATTCGAAGAGAACTCATAGCACCTCATAACCCACAGCAGAATGGGGTGGCGGAGAGAAAGAACAGAATGATCGTGGGTGCTACATGAGCGATGCTACATGACCAGGGCCTACCGATGCACTTGTGGGTAGAAGCATGCAACACTGTGCTTTATGTGCAAAACCATTGTCCTCATAGAGCACTTGGCATGAGTAGACCCAAAGAAGATTTTACTGGTAAGAAGCCTGATATTTCTCATTTGAAGATTTTTGGCTCACCTGTTTACATTCATGTGACGAAGGATGCCAGGAAGAAGCTGGAGCCGACTGCAGAAGTTGGGATATTTTAGGGGTACAAAAAAACACCCCATAACTATCATGTGTATTTTCCAGACATTCGGATGACTGTTGTGTGACAGGATATAAAATTCAATGAGATGAAAGCCATGAAGTTGTCACTTGAGAGGGAGCTACACTTGCATGTGGAGGAGGAACTTCTAGTTCCCAAAGATGAGCCTCTGGATGTGAATCAGCCACAGGAGGATATTCATGGAGTGGAGGAGTCCACTCATGTAGAACCAAACATCAGACAAGCCAGAAAGCGTACCACAGAAGCTGAGAGATTGAAGCTTGATGCGGCACAGAGAGAGACAGTCACTTGACCGATATAATGCATACATGGCTCTTATGAGCAAGTGTATTGTGACAGAGCCATCTTCTTTCGAAGAAGCAGTGCAAGAGCCCACATGGGTAGATGCAATGGTGGAGGAGTATGACTCCATTGTCAGAAACAGTGCTTGGGAGATTGTTCCAAGGCCGGTGGGAAAATCAGTTATAGGATCAAGATGGATCTACAAGATAAAGAAAGTTGTTGATGGGAGTGTCGAGAAGTATAAGGCAAGATTTGTTGCCTGGGGATTCTCACGGATCAAGGGGATTGACTATGAAGAAACCTTTGCACTTGTCACACGATATTCTTCCATATGGACCATCCTTTCTCTCTCAGCGCAGATGGGATGGCACATTCATCAGATGGATGTGAAGACTGCGTTCCTTAATGGGATCATTGAGGAAGAGATGTACATTGAGAAACCTAAAGGATTTGAGATCTTCTGCATTGATTCGCATGTGTGCAGGCTCATAAGAGAGTTGTATGGGCTGAAACAAGCACCTTGTGCTTGGTACACTCGGATCGAAAACTATTTCACTGGACTTGGCTTCACCGAGAGTGAGGCGGATGCAAACCTGTACCAAATTGTGGTTGAGGGTAAGTTTTTAATCATTGTACTTTATGCTGATGATTTAATACTAACAAGTGATGAGCATTTGATACACTCATGCAAGGCAGATCTTGCAAAGGAGTTTGAGATGAAGGATTTGGGCCTCCTTCATTATTTCCTTGGATTGGAAATATGGCAGTGGGAAGGTGAACTGTTTGTGTCTCAAGGCAAGTATGCCTGGGAGATACTAGAGAAGTTTCACATGCAAGGCTGCAAGCCCCTAAGGAGGTCTCCACTACCTCTAAAATATGGCATCCACTACCTCTGCCAAGGATGCTACATCGACAGAGGTAGTGGATGCCACTGTTTATTGATAGTTGGTGGGTTTTCTCATGTACTTAGTCAATACAATACCGGACATATGCTATGCAGTGAATCGGCTTTCACAAGCGATGGTTAAGCCTACCAAGCACTTTTGGAAGGTAGGCAAGCATGTCCTGAGATATCTCAGAGGCACATCTGAGTATGGTTTATGGTACAGACAGACGGATGAGGTGAAGTTGCATGGCTTCACGGATGCAGATTGGGTAGGAAGCCCAACAGACAAAAAGAGCACATCAGGAGGGATTTTCAGTATCCAATCTATGGCAGTTTCTTGGTACAGCAGGAAACAAAGATCCATGGCACTCAGTTCAGTAGAAGTGGAATACATGGCGACAAGTTTAGCTGCATATGAGGCTATCTAGATGAGGAAGATTCTGGTTGCTTTGTTCGGTTCACATTTAGATCCACGGTGATTCATTGTGATAATCAGAGTTGCATTAAACTCTCATTTAATCATGTGTTTCATGATAGATCTAAACATATTGATATCCGGTATCATCATATCAGAGATTGTGTGCAGCGGAAGATCTTGTTGCTTCAGTACATTCCTGTGGAGGATTAGGATGCAGATATTATGACGAAGGCGCTCACCAGGAGAAAATTCAAATACCATAGAGGCAAGATAGGGGTGAAGGATAATCCATATCTTGTTGAGAGGGAGTGTTGAGATTCAACAAGATGATGAGCTTAGTGAAAAGAGTCGCCTTCACTAAGTGGGCTCACAGGCTATTTTTGGTGCAAGTCTATTTTTAGACTATGTCTATTTTTATACATGATGATCATATTTCAGAAGTTACAGGATGCTATTTGTGGATGGTTGATCAAGTTGGAAAAATAGATGAAATTCTGTTTTTAGAATATTGGGCGAAGTCTATTTATAGATCTTCAAGCTAAAAATAGATGCATGTCGATTATTATTAGCTCTTAATAATAATAAGACTCTAAACAACAACTTATTCTCTTGGAGCACTTTAGTTCAATGCACAGATGTGGCACATCAGCTGACAAAAGGAATTACAAAATTCATAAGGGTTTACTGGAGCTAATGCATGGAGGACTCAGTTAGAACTCAAGTGGTAGAGTTATGACACAGTTGGAAGAAGTAGTTATGGAGTTGTATTCAGTTTAACTCAGCTAGACTCAGTTGAGCTAGTTGTATCTAGTCTAACCGATTAATACACTAGTGAGAGTGGAGTGAATTAATTAGTTCATTAATTCACAAATAATAACTCATTAATCAACTGAACAATATAGCAGTTAACCACAGTGCATGGCAGTTTCAGTGGAGACCAGTGGAGAGATAGGTGAAAGGGAAAGATAGATTATCTGTTGTGACTATAGTGATGCATTGATTGAATCACACAGATAGTGGAGATGCCAATTAGGATTGTGCAATTAAGTATGGATTAATTATAATTCGTTTAGAGCTATTCTTCACCAGAGATTTCGCAGTGGAGGCAGGCTAGCGGGTGGCAAAGATAAGTGCATGGATTTGCAAGATTGGTCCTGATTAGTGTATGATGATTGTACTGTACTAAGGGCTTGTGATAAGCTTTGTATGTTTGTATGAGATTGTAATATGATCTCCATGTTACATAATATATAGCTGGGGTTTTTAGCTTCAGGCTTTTCTGGCTAAAAAAAACGGTGTTATGTGCGATTGAATATTTTTGTTTATGCTTCACATGTGTGTGAAATTAATTTTTCCACAAAATATTAACAAGTGGAATAGATTTAGTATCTTGCATAAAGTTAAATAGTGTGAGATCAGGTGGATCTTTGAAATATGCATGCTTACTGCATATAATTTCTACAGAGTTTTCTAGGTGCAGTTCAGTATTGGAGAAAATTTATTGCTTAGTTTTCCTTGATTGCATCACCATTACATGCTTTAACAGGAACTAAAGTTTCCTTTCAGTGGGGAGGTAAAAAACAAAAATATTTTGATTCACTTAAGTAGAAAATTGTCACAACACCAATCTTAGATTTACCGGATCTTCAACAGCCATTCAAAATTGAAAGAAATGCAAGTGGTTATGCAATGGGTGCAGTCTTACTTCAAAATGGGAAACCAATTTTTTTTCATTCTGAAACTTTTTCTAAGGAAGTAATCAATTATCCGACATATTATAAATAATGTTTTCTTTGGTTGAAAACGTAAAGAAATGGAAACACTACTTAATGGTTAAGGAAACAGTGATTGACATAGATCATCAACCGCTTCAATACCTTCAGTCACAGACTAAGTTGCAACAATCTCGTCACTACAGATGGATGGGATTTCTTCAACAATTTCACTTAGTAATTAAGTACAATAAAGATATAAAAAACAAAGTAGTTGATATGCTGTCTAGAATGTCTTTGAATGCTTTAGTAGTAATACAGAATATTTCATTGAAACTTGAAAGTTATGTAGAACAATATAGTATTGATGAGAATTTCAAAGATATTTATGAATCACTAACTGATGGTACTCAGGTGGAAGAAGTCAATTTTCATATTCATGACACGTTATATCATCTGGGTAAGTTGTACATACCACAAATAGAAAGGGCGCATGTTATTCGAGAAGCACATTCTTCTCAAATTACAGGACATTTTGGCGTAAGAAAGACTATGGTGTAAATTCAAAGGTATTGTTACTGGCCTCGCATGTATGAAATAGTTGTGAAGTACATTAAAGGATGTGTGATGTGTTCGACAAGCAAGCCAAGAAATCAAAATATTGGTTTGTATATGCCACTTCCAGTTCCTTTGCGACGATGGGACAACATTTCCATGGATTTTTTTGGAGGACTGCCTATGTCCAGGAGAGGGCATGACTACGCATGTCTTGGTTGATTGTTTCAGCAAGATGTGCATTCTTGTTCCATGCAAAAAGCAAGTGACTGCAGAACATATGGCACAAATGTTCTTTCAACAGGTATGTGTTCATTTTGGGTTACCTACTATTATTTCTGACCGAGATACTCACTTTGTAGGAGAATTTTGGTCCACTTTGTGGGGACTCATGGACACAAAGCTGAAGAAGAGCACAACTTTTCATCCATAGACTAGTGGATAGAAAAAGGTGCTGAATAGAACAGTGATACATATTCTTCAAGGTTACTGTAGTAAACATCCTAAGTTGTGGGATGAATCTTTACCTTATGTACAACATGCTTACAATCGAACCTTACATTCTTCGAGTAATCGATCGTCATTTGAAACATGTTTATGGTATCTACAAATGCCATCGATGGGCTTTCAATTCGGTGAAGAAGATAAAGTGGATGGACACAATGATTCAAACAAATAAGTTAAGTTCATTCAACGGATACAACATATGCATGAAGTAGTGTAAGATTAGTTAGAGAATAGTCATACCAAGTACAAAATGCACCACGACAAGCATCGAGTCGATCATTATTTTTAGGTCGGCGATTAGGTATGCATTAGGGGAATTTTGAGGTCTAAAATGGGCCTCCTAAGGAAATTATAAAATAACAGTGGAAATAATAAAATAAGATTTGATGGCATCATCAAATTTTAGAGGGAAAAATGAAAAAACTACTTTTTCAACTCGTATTTTCAACTTATCGCCCTATGGATTTACTCAAATTTCGAGCAGGAATGCTCGTTGGATGCATAATTAGATTCCTCATTTAAGGAGTACCCATGTTGCATACTTTTTATGGACCCTGCTACAAAAAAATTGACAAATACATGAAAAACGTGATTGCAATCATGTGTTTTTATATTTTTCTCATTTTTCGTGTAGTAGGGTCCATCAAAAGTATGCAACATGGGTACTCCTTGAATGAGGAATTAAATTTTTCATCCACTAAGTACTCCCCCTTGAAATTTGAGTGAACCCTTAGGAAGATAAGTTGAAAATACATGTTAAAAAAGTTATTTTATTATTTGATTATTTTTTAATCTTTTTACTTTTTTACTTAAAAAATGGTGAATCATCCCCCATGGTTGACATCATCATATTCAATCCTATTGGTTCTTATAAATTTTATTTTGATTGTACAATTTTCTTAGGAGGCCCATTTTAGACTTCAAAATTTCTCTAATGGTTGTATATCATTAAAGATAAGTTGAAAGGAGAAGATAAGAAATTGAAAGCCATCAGGTATGGTCCTTTCAAGATTGTCGAAAATATTGGGAATATTGCATTACAGTTAGATTTACCTTTTTACATGAGTATTTATTTAGTTGTGAATGTAGAAAATATGAATTTGTATGAACCTCCGATGATCATTGATCCCGAGGAAGATACACAGATTCCTACTATTGATGATTTAGCACCTGAGCATATCAATGAGTTTTAGGAAGATGCCATCTTGGACAGGAAAGTTCACACTGCCACGTGAGGAGATGTTGAATATATTCGAGTAGGACTCAAGGGCATGAATCCAACCAAGGTGAGGTGGATAGAAATCGGAAAAGTGAGGGAGTTGTACCCTCACTTGATGTCTACTTAAATCAAAATTTTGTGGTCCAAAAGCTTTCAAGTGGAGAGGATTGCTCCAAGAGGATATTGCTTCAGTATAGATCGACAGTGAGGCCCAGTCAGCTCCAGTTTATCCGATGCCTGGTTCATTCTTCAGATTGCCAGTTCCTCTAATATTTTGGATGAAAGTTACTTTATTATGGTTCAGTGTGAAGATATGGTGTAATTTGGTGTCATGGTGTATGTGGGTTCATGGTGATGTAATGGTAAAATCCTATGGTGAAACTCCTTATAAATGAAAACCTAACACTGGACCTAAGAGCTAGCTCTATGCATCTAAAACAATGGTGTATTAAAAACCTAAGCCTAAAAGACCTAGCGCATAAAAAACTATGGTGCAAATATGAGCATTTTTCCATTTAAGAAACATCATGTTATTATAGTATCTACCACTTAAGCCAAGTATAAAAAAGGGGTGAATGGAATGAAATAAGTAGTTCGAGTTTTCACATAAGGAAGCATATACAATTTCTCTCCCCGAATGATGGTCTCTACCACAAAGTAGGTGAAATCCTGGAAGCCTACAAGAACTTTGATGAATCATGGGCATTGGGAAGAAAATTAGGAAAAGGGAAACAAATCCATGATGAAGAATTAATAGATCATAGAAAGCATCATTGGTGTAAGAAATGAAAAAACAAATGCAAAAATGTAGATGTAAAGAGAAAATAATCAAATTTAAACGAAAAATCTAATATAGAATTTGTTGGAATAAAAAATTACATAAAAACAACTAATAATTTCATGATCGCTAATTTAACATAAAAGTTATTCAAATTACTCTAGTTTCCTAAAATAATTTTAAAAGTATGGTTGCACAACGACCAATAATAACAAACTATACATGAAACGATAACAACATATAATAACACAAACATCTATATCATTGACTTAATTTTCATGAAAACAAATATGTTGTAATATTGATTAAAAGTATGAAAATGAAAATAATTCAGTAAATGCATTGGTTCATGTGCAGGAGAGAATCCGCTAGATGTGGTAAGGACCACCTAGAAACACCTAAAAAGAGGCATGCACAACCAATCTATTCTCAGCCGCTGCCCAAACATTATACTCTGAAACTGCGAAACTGCACGAAACTGCAGTGAGTCAGAAAAAAAAACAATTGATCTTTCACGAGATTAATGATTTTCTTTTGAGACCAAATTAATAACCATATATGCACACTTTTAGAAAAATTTATGCCAATATTTTCCAAAAGACTTTGTAGCCTTAGTAAACCACTCTCACATTAAAAAAGAGAAAGAAAGAAAGGATGAAGTCGCCTACCTCCATATACATCCACAGGCTGAGGAGGAGCGAGAAGGAACCGCACTCCGTTTTCATTGATTGATTGAGCACATTGCAGAGAGTAGAGCAATGGCGGAAGTGCCATCAGTGGGCAGATTGTGTTTGGGGTCACAAGGATTGGAAGTATCAGCATTGGGGTTGGGTTGCATGGGCATGTCGCACTTTTATGGCCCTCCAAAGCCCGATCAAGAAATGATTTCCCTTATCCACCATGTCGTCTCTAGAGGTGTCACTTTTCTTGATACTGCGAACGCTTATGGCCCTTTCATCAACGAAGTCCTCGTTGGAAAGGTAAGACTGCTGCATGGAGTTTTCTCTTTTACTTATAATTAGGAAAATTGCTATAACCTATGGCTACGCTAAGTTGATAGAATTTTCACACACCGTTTGTTTCTTGCAGGCCATTAAAGGAATTAGCGAGAAAGTCTAATTAGCCACAAAGTTTGGAATTACCTTTGTTGATGGAAAACCAGAGATTCGAGGAGATCCTGCATATGTTCGTGCCTGCTGCGAAGCAAGCTTGAAGAGACTTGATGTGGATTGCATTGATCTTTATTACCAACATCGTATTGACACTAAAGTCCCCATTGAAGTTACGGTATGGCCCGGCTGGTTGCAATATGTCTCGGTTTAGTTCTTTGTTGATGCTACTTTAGGTCACTTATCAAGAAAGTTTGTTTGAATTAAGTATAGGTGAAGTTTCACTCTCTTTTGGAATAGTTTAATTTTTTTAAAAAGGTTTTGATATTGTTTAATTTTTTCAAATATTTTTTATTTTTAATTTATTTTTTTCTTTATAATTAAATCATATAAACACAAATTAATTAATCTACACCTCATAAATTCTACTTTTATTATAAAAATTAAAAGCTTGAACTACCATAAGCTTTAACAAACAATCATTCCTCGATCGTAGTATGTTTGTTTTTCAGTTTGATAGTGTCTACCAGTTTACTTAATTATAGCTTGAACTCATGCTTTAACTTTCATTGACATAACTATAGCTTGATGGCTGGCTTTATCTATGCATCTGTAACAGATTGGAGAGTTGAAGAAATTTTCAAAGTAACGCAGCAGAAAAACAACCAACACACACAGACAAAAATCAAATATGAAAACAACGATTAACGTGGTTCACCCAACCAATCTGGGCTACATCCACCAAACAGAGGTATTGACGATATTATTCATCAACAGGAGATTACACCAGCAGAATTACTCATCTGCACTTCCTCTTCACACACCTCACATCTCATGTGTTTTGCCTCTACAGGCTTACAATTTATAGAAGAGAGAAGAAACTGACTAATTAATTCTATCACACCAAACTAGGATAGAATATCTCTCCATGTTGATTTGATGCCAGCAGTTTTGCAACAAAAAACTGTTGTTGGCATATCCAAAGATTTTAGCCAACAAAATATCAACAATCTCCACCTTGACAGCAATTAGCCTGATACCTCGTTCATTATTATTTTTATTTTCTTTGCAAGACAAGAGAAGCCAGACACCGTCGTAGCTTCTCTAATGAAACAGGTTTCGTGAACATGTTTGCACAATTTTCCTTTGTATGCACTTTTTCAAGAGAGACACCGCGTTCAGTGATAACCTGTCTTACAAATGGTACTTTATAGGTATATGCTATGATTTAATATGATAGGCTAGATTTTTAGCTAAGTGAATTTCACTTTGACTACCATAAAATAACTTAATGTTGTCTTGCAACCTACCAAACTCACCAAACAAAGCTTTCAACCAAACTGCTTCTTTGCAAGCATGTGAAGCAACTATGTATTCTACTTCTGTAGTGGATAAAACAACAATGTTTTGTAGCTTTGACATCCAGCTAATAGCTCCACCTGCAAGAGTAAAGACATATCCTGAAGTTGACCTTCTCTTATCCAAATCACCTGCAAAATTAGAATCAACATATCCACAAACAAATTCACTACTTCTGTCATAAGTGATACAATAATCACTTGTGCCTCTCGGAAACCGAAGCACCCATTTCACTGTTGACCAGTGTTCTTTCCCTGGATTTGCCATATACCTGCTGACAACCCCAACTGCATGTGAAATATCTAGTCGTGTACAGACCATCGCATACATCAAAGTTCCTATTGCATTAGCATAAGTTATTTGAGACATATATTCCTTTTCTTCATTTGTATTAGGACATAAACTTGAAGAAAGCTTAAAATGGGAAGCTAAAGTGACTGAAATTGGTTTCACATTGTTCATACCTAACCTTAAGACTATTTTCTCAATATACTTCTCTTGTGATAACCACAACTTACCATTGCTCCTGTCTCTTAAAATCTCCATGCCCAAAATTTGTCTTGCTGCTCCTAGATCTTTCATATCAAACGTCCTAGCCATCTGAGTCTTTAACTTGTTGATCTCATTTATGCTTTTGCTTGCTAAAATCATAATGTCAACATACAACACTAAGATAATGAATATGCCATTACTTAATTTCTTAAAGTAAACACAATGATCATATTCACTTCTTATATAACTTTGGCTCATCATAAAAGAATCGAATTTCTTGTACCATTGTCAAGGCGATTGCTTCAGACCATATAATGATTTCTTGAGCCTGCAGACAAATTTCTTCTTGCAATTTTGAACAAACCCTTCAGGTTGTTCCATATAAATCTCTTCATCTAGATCTCCATGTAAAATGCAATCTTAACATCTAGTTGTTGTAATTCTAAATCAAGTAAAGTAACTAATGCTAAGACAATTAACAACTGGTGAAAATATCTCATGAAATTCAGTTCCTGCTTTCTGAGAAAAACCTTTTGCAACCAGCCTCACTTTGTACCTGTCTTCTTTACCATCAACACCCCTTTTCAATTTGTAAACCCATTTACATCCCATAGTTTTTCTGACTTTAGGAACTTCCACCAGATCCCATGTGGCATTCTTGTCTAATGCCTTCATCTCATCCTTCATAACTTCTTTCCACTTATTACTGTTAGAACCTTCTACATCTTCCTGATAGCATAAAGTTTCATCATCATTAGCGGTTAAAGCAACTAAAGTAACATAATCGTCATACCTTTTAGGAGGATGTATGATTCTCGTGGACCTCCTTAAAGACGTTTCTGGTTCTTCCACAATTTGCTGATTACTATCTGTAGGAACTTGTTCATGATCTGCATCTGAAACTTGTTCATGATATGCATGTGAAACTTGTTCATTTGGACTATCATTAGTATTTGAACTAGTTTCAAACTGAATATGTTGAAAGTTAGGTACATTTTCTTGTTTCAATTTATCATCTACATCTGGATTATCAAGTGAAGATTCATTGAATTTAACATCTCTGTTAATGATGATCTTGTGAGTAGTAGGATCCCACAACCTGTATCCCTTAATCCCATCACCATATCGAACAAATATATATCTTTTTGATTTAGGATCTAATTTAGAACGCTAATGTTTTGAAATTAGAGCATATGCATCATAACCAAAAACTTTCAGTTTAGAATAATCACAAGGATGACCTTTCCATACCTCTTGAGGAATTTTGCATTCTATTGCAGTTGATGGTGATCGATTTATCAAATAGCAAGCTGTAGATACTACTTCTATCCATTATTCCTTCTGCAAATTGGTGTTACTAAGCATACTTCTTGCTCTTTCTAAAAGAGTCATGTTCATGCGTTCAACAACTCCATTTTGCTGAGGAGTATAAGCAGTAGTTCTATGTCTTTCGATCCCAAATTCCTTGCAATAATTATCAAATTCCTTTGAAGTAAACTCACCACCATTGTTAGTTCTTAAAAATTTAAGGGTTCTTCCAGTGATGTTTTCTACTAATGCTCTAAACTGCTTGAAAACTGTGAATACATCAGACTTTCTTTTTAACATGTAGACCCATACTTTCCTAGAGAAATCATCTATAAAAGATAGAAAATATGATGATCCTCCATATGAGGTTGTAGGAGATATACCCCAAACATCAGAATGGATATAATCAAGGATTCCCTTACTAGTATGTTTTCCAGTTTTAAATTTCTACTTGCTTTGTTTCCCATATATACAATGTTTGCAGAAATCTAACTTAGAAAATTTTAAACTAGGAAGTAACATACGATCAGATAAAAATTTTAATCCTCTTTCACTCATATGGCCTAACCATTGATGCCATAGTCGAATAGAATCACTGTTGTTTTCAGATACAGTAGAAGCATGATCAGACTTTGTTCTTCCTTATAACTGAAAAAGATTTCCAACCTTCTTTGCTTTCATTACTAATAGGATTCCTTTATGAATTTTAATTACTCCACCTTGAATAAAAGTTTATATCCATTTGTGTCTAACACTCCTAGAGAAATAAGATTTTTCCTGAGTTCAGGCACATGTCTTACATTAGTTAGGATTTTATTTGTCCCAACAAATATTTTAATTTGGATGCTTCCAATTCCCACAGCATTACATGAGAAATCATTACCCATGTAAACAACTCCATCATTGACTAACTTATAAGATTTAAACCACTCTTTATGAATGCACATGTGATTGGACGAACCAGAATCTAATAGCCAATGTTGATCATGATTTAACAAATCAACTAATAGAACTTCATCACTTATACCTGAACCAAATGCTGAACCTAAACCTGTATCTGTCGTGTTTGCCTCTTTATTTCCTATTGAAGAGTCTCCTTTGGATGTTTTTTGTCTCTTCCAATAGTCCTTCTTCAAATGTCCCGATTTACTACAAAACCATCATTTCAACTTACTCTTCTTCCCTTTCGATTTTGATCGAGAGTTGTTCTTCTGATTGAAGCGTTTTTATTTAGATCGACCTCTAACCATCATTGCTTCTGATGTAGAGGTTTCTAAATTTAACCTTTTCCTAGTTTCTTCAGACAGCATAGCTCCAACAACATCATCAAATTCAAGGGTTTCTGATGAACTAAGACTTATAGAAGTAAAAAAATGACCCTATGACTCAGGCAGAGCACATAATAAAGTTATACCTTTATCTTCTGAATCAAATTTTACTTCTATGCTATCTAACTGCACCAAGAGAGTATTAAAGGTATTCAAATGATCAGTGATTGTTGTACCTTCCTTCATGCGCAAGCTATACAACTGTATTTTCAAAAGAATCCTGTTGGTTAAGGATTTCGTCATGTACAATTTTTCTAACTTCCTCCATAAACCAGCAGCAGTTTTCTCTGACACGATGTTAAATAACATATCATCCACCAAACACAACCGTATGCCGCTCAATGATCTGTTATCGATGTCACTACATTCGTCATCTGTCATGGTGTAAGGTTGTTTGGATTTTCCCAAAAGTGCCTTCGCCACACCTTGTTGTATGAGTAGATCATGCATCTTAACTTTCTAGATCTTGAAGTTGTTTTTCCCATTAAACCACTCGATCTCAAATCGAGCACTTTGGATTTTTTCCATATTGAGTAGCTTGTGTCAAAAATCTCCAATTTCAAATCTTAATAAATGAAGATTTTTATTTTAATCAAAATTATTAATTTTGATTAAAATGCCCTTTTTAAAAAAAAATGAAAAAACTTCCGGCAAATTGACAACACTAGTTTCTGTCGAAAAAACCTATGCCCTAGGCCCTACCCAAGTGCATATTACAATACAAATTGAAATACAATAAATACATTTCAATGTAAATTGATTTAAATAAATACAATTAATCGATATACCACACAAGGGATAGAAGCCACCATTTTAGAATTACTTCATAATGTATATATAAATCGATTTAAAAAATGGCATATAAAAAAAAAACAAATCGATTTAAAATGGGATTCACCATTCAACAAGACAGCATTCAACAGTTCTTGGTTTTTCTGTGGCTTGTCCATGCTTAACGCTGCCAGCTAAGGGATATCCCACTGTTTGAGAGCTCACAGCCCTCGGCTCTCGGCAGCTGTCCAACCTTCAATTCAGGGCATTCATAACCAAATTCATGCCATGATAGTGTGTTTTGAAAAGCTACTTAAATAATCCAAAAGATTATTCCTACGTCAGTTGCAAGCTTAATAAATCTATGCACAATCATGTCATACTCAACTTTACATGAGCCAAGAATATATATGGATATATCCAACTGTGGAGAAATTAAATGGAGAAATGTGCATGCTTTCTAGATTTTCCACTTCAAAAAAAAGTCATGATATTGATCGTCCATATTCAGACCTCAAGTTTATACGTGCTGTGAAGGTTTGTACCAACACACGCACAGTCTCAACTCAAGTGCCTTCGCCACATGACACCAACTCATGGCTCTGCAGCTCAATTTCAGCTCACGGGTCAACTAAATCTTACAACCTCCACAGCGCTGCTCAACCTCTAGCTCTGCTTGCACTCCGGTTCTGCTTGCTCACTCTAGCTCTAATACCAATTGTCAAATTAATGCAGCGGAAAAACAACAAACACACACATACAACAATCAAATATGAAGACAACGATTAACGTGGTTCACCCAACCAATCTTGGATACATCCACCAAACAGAGGTATCGATGATCTTATTCATCAACAGGAGATTACACCAGCAGAATTACTCATCTGCACTTCCTCTTCACACACCTCACATCTCGTGTTTTGCCTCTACACGCTTACAATTTATAGAAGAGAGAATAAACTGACTAATTAATTCTATCACACCAAACTAGGATAGAATATCTCCTCATGCTGATTTGATGCCAGCAGTTTTGCAGCAACAAACTATTGTTGGCATATCCAAGAGATTTTAGCCAACAAAATCTCAACATAAATTAATAGAAGAAGGAAAGATAAAATACATCGGACTTTCTGAGGTATGTGCATCAACCATTAGAAGGGCTTATGATGTTCATCCTATAACAACAGTTTAGATAGAGTGGTCTTTGTGGACTAGGGATGTTGAGGAGGAAATTATTCGCACTTGCAGGTATGGTAATCTGTTGGAGTTAAGACATGCCATATAGTTAAAAAAAAATTCTTTTTAATCATGAATGACTAACTAATGATCAAACTCTAAGTGCATAGAACTTGGTATTGCGATAGTTCCATACAGCCCTCTCGGGATGGGTTTCCTTGCTTGTGGAGCAAATTCGGTAGAAAATTTAACAAATGGTGATACTAGAAAGGTATCTTTGTGTATATCTATTTTTATTTGTTTATTTTTAATGAATATTCACCAAGAATTAAATTTTATGCATGAATTAGTTTAAAAAACAAATTTAAGGTAGTTAGTGTTATATTAATAAAATTTAATCTCTTAATTTATATAAATAAATTATTAAAATATAATGAGAATAAGGAAATAAATATAAATAAAACTGTTTTAATTTTGTTTAGAAGATAATTGAAATTTTAGTAAGATTTTGAGAAAACGTTGCAGAAAGTTTTGGAAATTTGGTTATACTTGTCAAGTTTATGAATTTTGAGTGCCTAAATATCTTAGATGATAGCTAAATTTATTTCCACAATTAAAATAAAATAAAAAATCAATACATTGTTTTTTTACTATATTAATTTTTAAATTTCTCTGTCACTGTGAAATTGTAATAGTAATAAAACATAAAATATTTAATATTTTAAATAATATAGAATTAAAATTTCCAAAAAAAGTTTATAAATCTTAAGGTTGATTGATAATGGTCATTATATAACCTTCCCAAAATTTAAAGCACAAAATCTTGAAAGGAATAAGGTCGCATTTGGAAAAAGAAAAAAAACTGAAATAGCTTCCAGGAAGGGATGCTCCCTGGGTCAACTTTCACTTGGCATAACTCACCATAAAGGAAGGATGCTATTTGATGATTTTTAACATCATTATCTACAAACATAGCGACATTCCTTCGTTTTGAATGACATATACAAGCATGTTCAATTGGTTCTGGGTATTATGACCATATTTATTATATCAAAAGATTTGTTTAAAAAATAAATTTAATTGTACATCTTCAACCTTATTTATTTTATTTAATAAGAAGATATATAAATTATTAGATAGATAACATTATAAATTGAGTAACAAGCCAATAATGCAATAGATATTAACTCTACATTAGTATCTATTGCCTGAGGCCTTGACTTTTTACAATTAATAAGGCCTGTTTCAATTAATAAACAAGGGTGGCTGCAAGGCAACTAGTCCCTACCTTGAGCTGAGTCAAGAGTATGATGTGAACTAGATAGGGTCACTGAGGACCTGTATATAAGTGGCCATAGCAAATATCATTCTGGATTATGGACTACAAATAGAAATTTTCAAATGAGCCAGATTATAACAATAGCAAAAACGATTTTTCTACTAGATAGCTTTAAGATCTGATCATGATAGCAAAGTCTTAATAATGTTTTTAATGATAGACATAATGTTAAGTAGAGTAAAAGATTGAAATTTAGGTGTGCACTTTTCTTTCTTCAATTTAATTTTAAAAATGTCATAAAATAAAATATATTTAAAACGTCATAAAACAAATAATATATAAAATCATAATCATTAGGTAGCAGCAAGAGTCCAGACTTTGAAGCTACAACAATATAACACAAGACTGTAAAAATCTAAATCTAAATTTGAGCATAAAATCATAATCATTGGGCGGCAGCCAGAGTCCAGACTTTGAAGCTACAACAATATAGCACAAGAGTGTAAAGTGGGCCAGTACAAACATGGTAAGGCCAACCTTCTGTTCAAGCACATAAAGGTGCGCACTGGGCTTTTTTCGTTCAATCAGAACCCCCTCATTTGGAATATTGCAAGCAGATAAATGCAATGACTAAATTTTTATAAGAAATCACTAAAAATTCTTTGAACCATATTGAATGATAGAATGGTTGAACCCAAAGAAGTTAGATGTTCTTACAAGTCCAGTAGGTGAGATGGTGAGATATCCACATCATATTCTCTGTATATGAAGCAATGTCGCTAATATTTTTAGGAGAGTATATGTTGGGCGTATGCAAGAAAACTTAATGGAAATATCATAAATTCACTGAAGCATCAACAAACATAGTTGGACTTCCAAAATTCAGAAAACATCAGAAACAAGGACAACCTGAGAAGCTGAGATAAAAATAAAAATATTCATAGAAATTAGTTATTTGCAACAATGGTGTAAATCAGATTAAAAAATGAGGGTAAATAGATATGTCCAATAGCTAAATTAGAGAGCATCCTCTCTCTTTTTTCCTTAGGATTCAGAGGGGGCTCTGTAAGCAAAACTGGATGATCCTCAGGAGCAACACAGAGCTCGTTGTTGAAATTGACAGATTTTCTCCATGTCATCCCAGTTGTTAACGATACCGTGCTTGACTGGGTATTTCAAGGTGAGAATGCCCCTCTTGGACTGTGCTCCATCAGCAACATATGCATCCTTCTGTCCCATGACAACCATGACACCAACATATGCATCCTTATGTCCCATGCCAACCATGACAAAGACCAAACCCATACCCAACTTAGTATAGGAAGAACTTATTTCTTGACATAAATGGTGATACTAACAATACAAAAAAAGGAACCGAAATTTGGTTTCAAGTATGTTTTTCAGACAAAAAGTTCAAGAACTAATGCACATAGAAGAATACATCATATAATCATATGTAAGTGGGCCAAGGCATGATGCCCTCCTACATAAACAATAACCCAATCTTAGCTAAAAAATAGATCAGATAACAAGAAATTTCAGGAACTCTGGAAAATTATTAGACTCTGCTCTTTTTATCATGACAACGAGAGCTCCTCTGGATATATTTGTCTTGAATGTATTATTCACATTGCAAATTTCTTTAATATCATTCCCAAATTTTTATTCAGATAATGGTTGGTAGACATCTACTCACCTCATAACTTTCTTACAGTTTATCTTAGACAATATTTTTTTAATTGATGTTCACATTGCAAATTATTTTTCAGTCTTGACAAATAATAGCACCAAAAACTTGTATTATTCAGGATTTTGCAGCTAAATACCTTCTAAATCTGGCTGGCTTCTGACCAAATTTAGGATTCAGTCAAAACTTTACGAATCAATACTTAATAAGTTCCAAACCAACATTATAAAAATATTACCACTTTAAACTCCTTAGCATGGGATAAGTACAATTGGAAGAAATTAAAAATTGGTTCAGGCATTTCAGTCATTAAAACTGCAACTAGATATGGGAACCTAAAGTGACAACTCCACCAACTTTTCACCCTTAGATTGCAGGAATACATGATGGTGGCTACAAGAAGTGGGATGGCAATAGATTTTGGAGCTTTTTTATAGTAACTTTAGAGGCTTGTTGTTGTGTCAGAGACATTTACAGTCATTAGTGGCTCCTAAGTGGTTCAGACATTACTACTAATTTTGTAAATTTCTTTTGCTACTTAATACAAAATATTAGCGAGTAGAATTTTTTTGGGAATATATTCAACAGTTATGAAAAAACATATGTTCTTTAACCATGGAAAATAATCCCATTCTCAGCCAAAAATAATACAAAGACCTATCCACTATGCATACCCTTCTCTAATGTTAGTTTCAAATAAAGACTACAGAGTGTATTGGATTGTCTCAGTATGGTACAACAACACAGTGTGATGTCCCAGCTCAGTAGTAAACATTTAAACAAATATATATATATATATAACCTTACCTTAGATTATTGTTTCAATGATCTAACGGAGACACTTATGGTTTGTTGGGAAAAGCATCCATCTTTCATGGTTGAGGTCCTAACAACAAATATCAAAGCCAGGGAGTAAAGCTTCCTAATATATCAAACCTAAGTAAATACCTACAAACAAAATTTCATAAGATATGTGGGTGCTTATGCACACCTTGATAGTCCCAGATCCATTGTCACACACAACTGCCTAAACTTCTTTATCTTCTATGACTATATTAGGTATAGATAGCTCACAACAAGATGCTGCCCCCACACTTAAGTATAAAAATTCTCTCTAATATATAGTCTATTCCTGCAAGAAATCAAAAGCTTTCATACCTCAAGATTTGAAGACCCAATTCAGAAGTCAAAAACTTATCAACTGAAGATATATGTTGCCAGAATCGAACTGAAGACCCAATTCAGAAATCAGAAACTTATCAGCTGAAGATATATGTTTCAGATGGCTAACTTCTGTTCATATGTTGATTCATGCCACTATAAGTACAATGATGGAACACATATATAAGCATCAAACTCTCATAAAGATAACATGTTGTCAAAGGAGACCATAGAGCAACTGAAAGGCCTTGAACTCATAAAGGAAGATTCTCGCCAAAATCTAAAGTTGACGAGCGGTGTCAAAGCGTTCATAGGATGCAATCTAAAGATGCTGGTTCTTTTTTTCAGCCCAAGTAGAGGGTAATTTTACCCTTCAAATTTGGCAGACACCATGTTTCTTTTTTTAAATAAATAATTAATTCACGAGGATTTCACTATCATCTGCAGGTGTCATCCGACATCTTCAGTAACCTGCTCTAGTTCTGGAAACTGTCGGTGCTTGTTGATCCCGATATAGTTTTTCACCAAGATTTTCAAGGCAAGGAATGTGCAGAATGACATGAAAATGTGCATGTCCATCCTTCCTGATCTCAACAGTGCAGGATCAAGTTTCTCTACATGATTGGTAGTGAAAACAAAGATTCTCTCACTATCACAGCATGACCAAAGCCCATCTGTGAAATTAAGAAAGCCAGATAGGGTAACTAAATTGTTGTTCTCATCACACAGCTGCATTGGAGATCCTGCATAAATGTATCCGCCAAGTTGTTAAGAAACAATACCATCATTATAGGTGCCTCAATGAGAGAAACCTAATATAAAAGTTTAAGATAATAATAATTTAATACAAAATTAGACAAGTAAAGTAAAATCAAAATAAATAAAAAAACTTGTTCTTTGGAGCTTGCATGCATTTTAAGCATGTCTGTTAAGTGTTTCGAACCAATTTGCGTCTCCTCTCCTGTTTTCAAAGGTTGAGTAGTAGGGCAACTGGCGAATGGGATCTGCGGCATGAATAGATGCCATGGGCTTTGAATCTTCACTTGCACTTGGAACTAGATCTGCTGTTTCTTCTCTCATCTTTGGTGCCTCTGCCCTAGCCACTGGTACTTTAATGTGGTCATCTGGATATGGATCCGAACCCTTTGCTAGGCAGAATCAAAGGACTAGCCAGTTGCCGCAGTGCAAGTAAGAGCGCTCCCTGCACAGAACTAGCATCTCTTGGTTAAAGCGTTAGAGCTTCCTTCCTGGGTTATCGTGAATGCTTGCAGCCATCCCTAAACCTCATCTCTTGCAAATTGCAAAGAGGGCAAGGTGACCGCACAAGGGACTTCACTCAA
The DNA here is from genome assembly GCA_034641835.2 of Pinus albicaulis. Classification (NCBI taxonomy): domain Eukaryota; kingdom Viridiplantae; phylum Streptophyta; class Pinopsida; order Pinales; family Pinaceae; genus Pinus; species Pinus albicaulis. The sequence continues at coordinate 1,347,129,239 of CM076570.1, read as the reverse complement.
TGAACCTCTAAGGGACTTCACTCAATGAACCTCTGACTTATCGTGTGCATTCATGGCATATCAAACAATACCCTAAATTTGACTACATATTAGAAAATAGCCCTAAAAATCACATTATTTAACCCCCTACCAATATGAACCCAATACACCTTCTTAATTCAAAAAACCCCTGCTTCCACTAAATATTGTAGGTATCCATTTGTTCCTTAACATTTTTTATACCCCTTTATATTTTTCATTAACTTTGAGATCCATTTTGTAACTTTGAGATCCATTTTGTATAGATGCCAATATAAAAACCCTTTACCCCCTATATATCCCCCAATATATTATGTCATTTTTTCCTCAATATATATCCCCCAATATGAACCCACATGGTATGGTATTGCTCCCTAGTGAAGCCCTTATGGGTGACCCACCCCAGCATTCTGATTCTTTTTCCCTGCCCCCTATTGCCCTTGTGGGTGAGAGGGCCCAACATTCTGATTTTTTGTCCCTGCCCCCTCTTGCCCTTGTGGGTGAGAGGCCCGAGCATTCTGAATCTTTTTCCCTGCCCCCTCTTGCCTTTGCCAGCCTTTTCCAGGAGGAGTCAAAGGACCAGCCAGGTGCCCCAGTGCATAAATTCCTGTTTGGTATCTGGATTCACACATCATAAATATTTCTCTTAAATTCTACTTGAACCCAAAACCATTGCTTTAATGGAGTTAAACACAGTAACTAATTATTATTGTGAAATATAATTTTTTCTGGAATATTTTTACATGGGGCTCAAACACTTAGTTACATGTTTCTCCTTGCTTTCAACTAGATACACTACATACATATAGAATTGAACAGGGGAATGAATCATTATACCTCTGAAACGTTTTAGAAATAGAAAAAGAAATTCATATACATATAAGCCAATTCACAACAATATTGGGCTCTTTGCAATGAAATTATACAATAACTAGCAACTCAAAATAGCTTGTCATGACCTTGCCTAACTATATGAAAATAAAAGCATTACCTGAAGGGTCTACAGGTTTGAATTTACTGTGCATTCAAAAACCCCAATTTGTGCAATGAAGAAGAAAGGGTTTGCAGGTGTGAATTTACCGCACATTAGAAAAATCCAAGAGACTGAGGTTCAGATCCACTGCTAAGCATCTTATTTCACAAATGATACAAAAGCCACACAAATCATTTCAGTGCAAGAGGTTACCTTTGTGAACGTATATGCATTTTTTTTTGCAATGGAAATATATCCAGCCCCAGGCTCTTCCCTTGAGTAGAAGAATTTGCACTACACTAACAAACCAAGAGAAAATGATATTGAAAACACTTGAGAGATCATCTACGACTAAGAAATCTGAGAGTATGGAAAACATGACAACTTTAAGAGCGAAAACCTGTTTCATTCCAAAAATAGCTCCATGACAGCTTTAGAACCATTAATCTTCAAAATAGTGGTGTTCGCATTCAAATTTGTGTCCTCATGGCATCGACTTGTATTAACGGTTGAGCTTTTACATCTTTGCAAGATGCTACTGTGGCTTTGAGACTATTTTGCGCTTCAATGATACGCACCGCCATTGTAGACACACCGCGCCTGCCATTCTAGACATGGCAGCACCTGCAACACCTGGCACCACAATAACCTACCACTCGAATAACATGCATTATAGTATTGCAAAGGAAAATTATAGCATTTAGGAATCACTTGAAGTTGCCAAGACATAGCATAATAGCTGCTAAATATCATCGTAATAACATCGCATTAAATATTATAGATTAATGTTGGCATTAATCTAGATTGTGAATATATACAACAAAATGGAACGACTAAAAACAACATAGTTTGTCTAGAGAAAAGGCCAAAAAAGATGCCAAAATTTTTTGGACCTTAAAAACTTTGCTTGGTTTTATTTTTTTGATTTTATATCTAATAAAAAGAATAAAAACTTTGGTTAACTTATCTATTGAAAAGAATAATATGAGCAGGGACTAATGCTAACATCGGTGTACCGATTACAATAGTCCCATGCCTGTGGGCAGGGACTAATATGATTGCTATCAAGAATGAGTTAATTTACAAAAACTTAACTAAGTTAATATATATATATATATATATATATATATATATATATGAATGAGTAAAACAGGTTTACAAACTGGTGTAACTTATCTTGACCTGGAGCATTTTATTTTAATGTTCATTCTCCAAAGCTTCACAAAGTTCACAGATAACATCATGTAAAGGATTTTGTTGATGAAACTGTATTTTATTGTTTCTTTGAAGTCTCTCTTTTTAAGTGAGTTTCATATGAATTGATTTCTTTTACAGCTATTTCCAAAGTTTACAGAAGAGAATCTTAAGAAGAATACTGTGATCTTTGAAAAACTAGCTGAAATAGCTTCCAGGAAGGGATGCTCCCCGGGTCAACTTTCGCTTGCTTGGATTTGCCACCAGGGAAATGACGTTTCACCAATTCCTGGAACCACCAAAGTAAAGAATTTGGAAGAAAATATAGGTTCTCTCTGTTAAGATCACACCTGCCGAGATGAAGGAAATAGAAAATGTATTATCCACTTCTGGCTTCTCTGGAAATCGAATTGCTGAGGCTTACCAGGTTTTGACGTGGATGAACTCAGAAACACCTCCTCTGTCTTCATGGAAGGATGCCATATGACAATTTTCAACATCATTCTCTGCAAACAAAGCGAAATCCTTAGTGTTTTGCGCATAGATTTTAACTTTTACTTTTTCAAGGATATATATTGATCGTCAGTGTTTTGGGCATAGATTTTGAGATTTTTTTTTTAAAGGATATATGTTCTGTTATATCAATAGTGTAGACAGGTTTTTAATGCCCGAGCAGTTCTGAGACTACCATGAAACTTGTAAAGATTAAATTTCAATGGATCATATCCTTAGAATTAGTATAAATAAATTATAGTTTGGGGTCAACTTTTATCTCAATCATATGATGGTGTGTTAGCAACAAATAAGTTGCTTGCTATTGAGCATTAAATATGATGGCTTGCTAGCAACAAATAAGTAGCTTGCTAGCACTAAATATGATGGCTTGCTAGCAACAAATAAGTAGCTTGCTAGCACTAAATATGATGGCTTGCTAGCAACAAGCTACTTATTTTCTACAACCTTTCCTAAAAATTATCTTACTTTAACGGCCAGCTTGATCTGATTGGTCTCATAAATAATTGTTTATGAAAATAAAAACAGAATGTTGCTTCTAGGACATATGCAGTTAGTGAACAAAAAGGCTCACCCGAGTATTGGTATTTATGATCCAGAAACTGCTATGACTTACATTACATATATAAATCGTTTCCCCCTGAAATTGAAAGCGTACGTAGAGTTGATGGGATGGCTCAGTTATTTTTTAATGAATTAGGAATGTTATATATATATATATATTAATTACTTTGAAAGCGGTCGTACAGTTAATGGGATGGCTCAGTTCTTTTTAATGAATTACAAATGTTATATATATAATTTTAATTTTAATTTCTTAAAAAATGTAATTTTAATTAATAAGCATATTTGTAACTTATTTTGTGCATATACATGTTTTGGTAATCATCTCTTTATATTACCATTGGTTTGACCATTACATTCAAGATGGGTTGAGCTTGTCGACAGAATGTATTTATGTATTACATTTAGATACATTGTTGGATGTGTCTTTACTCTAAGGAAATTCTCAATTCCATATATTTCTTGAGCAAATGAAAAAGATGTAGAATGAATATACAAATATAGAGCCTTTAAGAAAGCATGATGTGATAAGTGTGTGAACTTTACATTTCATCCATATATATATATTTTTAGTAAAATTGAATAATGCTATTATTTATATAAAAAAAATTGATTTTATATTAAAATTAAAATTTATTATTTAAAATTTAGAGTAAAAGAATATATATTGTAAATTATTAAATTAAATAATATAGAGCTTTTCAATTATTCAACCATTTTTTCTGAAATTAATTAACATAAAAATTTTCAATTAATTACTTGGATTTAAATATTAAATAATCTAGTTTTAATTAAAATATATAATCTAATATTAAATAAAATAAAAGATAGAATCCAATCAAATTATATATATATATATATATATATAAAAGTGTATTAATCAGGCTTAGATTTAAATATTAAATAATGGATTTTTAATTCAAATGTATAATTTAATAGTAAATAAAATTGAAAATAGATTTCAATTATATATATATATATATATATATATATATATATATATATATATATATATATATATATTATAATTTTGTAATTATATTTATAAAAAATATGGTATCATAAGTTTTTTTTGGGTCAAAATCTTATCAAATTTGTTGGAATAATTTTTTTTGGTTATTAAATCTCTCCATAATAGGTGCTTTATAGGGGTTTTTATGACTTTGATTTTTTTTGCATTCTAAAATTGAATTTCAAACAACAATAAATAATGATATTAAAAAGAGTTGTATCGCTAGATTATGATGAAGTCTCATCAACTTAAAACATCTATGGGTATTTCAAGGTTTCTAATCTATTTGTGTTTGAAGATACATTATAAGGTGATAGAATTTTATCTCAAGTCTAATTTAAAGGGGAATGCTACTTTAATCTTAATACAAGATTTAATGGCCATAGTATTAGGTAATGTTTTATATTTTCTGATGTTATTTGACGTGATGAATTTAATGCAATAATTGAAACTTAAGTTATCTAAGAATATAAAATCTCATTGTGTCAAAGATAGGAAGTAAAATTTAGAATGTCGTACCCAATATCATGTTTTATAAAATTAAATTAGATATCATAAAAACAATATTTCATTTTCACAATATATAACATTGGGTAGTAAGAAATGTATTTAAAATCAATGTTTAGGAAATTGATAAACAATGATGTATGAAATATTATAATTTTATCTTTAATAGGTCTCAGGCCAAGGAATAACTTTCAAAATTGGATTACTATTGCAATGATGAGAATAGACTTATATAGCATGCAAGAGTGACCCCGGGGTTTCATCTTGGAAGGTCAATTGCTATTATAACTATTGATATTTCCTTTTATTTATATATTTACAATTTATTCATCGAATATTGAGAGATTAGGTGTCTAACATTCCCCCTTACTATGAAGGGATGTTTTTTAGTCCAAACATCATTATGAATTTTTTAAACTTCTCCCTTCCAAGTGCTTTGGTGAAGATATCTGCAATTTTCTCATTTGTGAAACAATGTCTTAAATGAATATTCTTGGCCTCTACATGATATTGAATCAAATGATACTTTGTGTTGATATCTTTGGTTCAAAAATGGAATTTAGGATCCTTGGTTGGCTTAATTGCAGTAGTATTGTCAATAAGAAGGGGAGCATAGTTCACATGCTTCTTCTACATGTGTTCAAGAATTTTCCATGGCCGCGCAATATCCTTTGTTGCTTTTGTAGCGACAACATATTTTTCCTATGTCCTGGAATATGTTGGATCTCGCTATTCTTGTGACCTCTAGGAGATAACACTTGATCCAAAACTCATAAGATAGCCTAATGTAGACACTACATTTTCCTTACCTCTATGAAAGTCTACATCATAATATCCAAACAAGTTGAAGTCATCCAACTCTGAATATTTGGGTCCAAAGTCTTGAGTTCTTTTCAAGTACTTTAGAACTCTTACAGTAGATGGATGTTCTTCACAAATATTTTTCATGAATCTAGAAATAATTCCAAGAACAACTAAAATATCTAATCCATTAGTGGTGAGGTTGATAACACTTCCTACAAGTTGTGTATACTTCATTGCATCCTATAATTCTTTCCCTTCTTTTACATGCGAGTTTTTCATTTTGTTCCATCACCCTAGGAGAAGGTTTGCATTCATCCATGCCAAAATTGTTCAACAATTCTCCAATGTACTTGTTTTGAGAAATGAATATATACCTTAGTTGTTGGTTCAATTCAAGTTCCCAAGTGGTAATGAAGGTGTCCCAAATATGTCATTGCAATTTCTTTCTTCCACTCTTTCTTTATGCATGGAATACAGTTTTCATTAGTTCGTGTTATCATTAAAACCATCTGAGTTGATTAGAATGGGGTTGATTCAACTACATTTGTTAAGAAAATTGGAAATTTTTTCATTTTTATTGGGCTATATGTATATTGGAACTCAGATGGGGTTGATTCAATATCACAAACTAAGTTTATTAACTCAGATGGGGTTGATTCAATATCTAGCCTTCTAATAATCTCAATCACATCACTTAAAGGGTCTTACAAATATAAATTGGTTGAAACTCTATGAGGGGGAGAAAATGTTTTAGAAGAATATTCCATGAAATTAATCCAATATATAGACCCCCCTTCAAGATGTGGAATAACATTTTCAAAACCATGATATTTTTTTGCATGATTGAATCTATCAAAATGCTCAAGCTTTCACTGAACAATGTTGTCATTGTTTGAAAATTTAGGAAAAATCATCTCTAGACAAAAAAAATATTATTTAACTCATCATAAATATCATAGTCTTCATAGCTATTTGAATACCCCAAGAAGATGAATTTCCAACTCCTAGCATTAAGACTCCTTTGTTACTTAGGAATCAAGGCATAGTAGGTGGAATCAAATATCCTAAGACGCCTTATTCCCAGAATGTGACCTTAACACATTTCAGATGGAGTCTTATTTCTAAGAGCATGATATGGACATATTATTTTAAAATATATGTTGGGACGCAAAATTGAAACCTTTTCACACTTACTTTCCCTACCTTTCCTTATCATTTTGACTCTCACATCCATACCATATCACTTTGGCAATCATCCTTAAGTAAAGTATGTTTCCTTTCTATATGTCATCCTTATTAACTAGTTTTCTTGTAATTGGACATAGAAGCTAACTTCTTTAGATAATTTTATTAATCAATTGACTAAGGGATGTTATAGGGTTTGTTGCTTGCTGAGGTGATGTTAAAATATTATATCTCTCAACTTTTCCTCACCAAACAATGGAGCGAAGACCTTGTTGATATTGTTGATACAAGTTGAACTCATTCTAGACACACCATTCTCCTATATTTGGTAATGAATATTGATATGGACAAACATCTGACCAGAACTAGTTTACGAGTGAAGGAGAAATTTGTGGATGACAAAGTTAGCCTATTTAAAATAGTTAGGATTTTCAAGTGATAAATCATTTAATATTAGACAAGTTGTTACAACTTGGTTTCAACTAGGGTTATTTGTTAAATATAGTTATTTTATATTCTTGATTTAGAACACATGAAAATTGAGATATTCTCATGATGACATTGTCTTATGAAAATAGGAATATATCCTAAAATTATAAAATAATGTATTATATGCCGTTAATGCACATATAGAAAGAGAATAGAGGAGGGTGTACCAACACTATTATCATGAACTTTAACTTTTCATTAATGCAAATATCTACCATTCGTGGCTTCATACCTTTATTTTGAGTATCTTGTGTGTTGTGTAATTTACGAGCCCATACTAGGAAGGAGGGGCCCTCCTTCTTAGCAAGGATCACTGGTTAGAGAGGTATTGTAAAAACATGTGCATTTCCTCTTGGTAATTATTCATGTGTGAATTACTTTTACTATTACAATTTTGTTAATGCATCACGTAGTTGTGAAATTCTAATATTTATTATTGTGTAATAACATAGGTCCTAGAGCTATCCCTTCATTATTTTGATGTTTATTTGATATTTGTTATCGCTCTTTTATTTATTTATTTAATTAAGTGAGCGTTTCAACAATTGTGTAAGTGTTAATTGTTTCCAAGAGTGATTTTCCATTTAATCAGAGTTATTGTGTGAATAAGTGAGTTTTTATTTTGTAACATGTGTCTTTCCTTTCTGAAAATGTGAGTGAGAGTTGGAGTGTAATAACAAGTGTGTTTTAATTTCTCGGAGAGACATTACAATGATTGGTTTTGAGGTTTTGTTAGTACTAGTTGCACCTCTTCCTACATATACATTTCATGATAGCCTTGAAACAAAATGCCTACTCACATTGATAATTAATGTCAAATTTGGATCAATTGTTATGAATTAAAAAGGAAACTGATCTACCCAACATTTTGACGTCATTTCCAGGGAGGATATAAGAAGTGTATATGTGTGACTAGTTTATATAAATTAATTGAAAGTGTGGTAGATGTGTCCCAAAATTTGAAGTTTTTGAATGGTGAGACAAGAGGTAAGAACATATGCATCACTGCAACATATCGAAGTGGGCTTGGCCTTGCAAGGATTTCAGGACACATAGGATTGCATTGCATGAATAGTGAAGAAAAATAATACGGTGCCCAAAAATAAATTGATCGCGCAAGTAGGAGAGGATGAGGAAGAAAGAGGAACCAATATTTGTTAATAGTAACATTAATATAGGTGATCATCTTGAAAGATGAAGAAGAATCATATACTTGGGGAGTAACACCTAAGAAGAAAGGAGCAGGTAAAGCTGCTCAATAAAGGACAACATCCATTGAGTCTTTTGTGTTGGGTGCACATGCTAAGGAAGATATTTATTTGAACCTTCAATATCCGATAAAATACATAGATTTTCTAGTTCATATATATCAACAAGGGACATATATCAATATTTGATAGAAGAACAAGGGGATACAAATGAGAAAAACATAGAAGAAAGTCTTGAAGAATGACCACCTGATCCATACATTTTGGATTTAGGAAATACAATGAAACAACGCATTGAGAATTCTGTTTCAGAAGGTGTTGTGAATTCATTAGGACCACATGGAAAACCTGAACATTTTGAGCAACCTGAAGAGCTTGAACAACTTGAAAAATCCCAACCATTGAGAAGGGAGCAATCTCCTCCCCTGGGAGGGTCACCTATAATAGCTGCACAAAACTATCAAGCTTTTAGGCAGAACCAAATTCCATGTAGCTCAGTTACAACTTTTGATATCCCTATTAGGAACCTCCAGGGACAGTTCCCAATGAAGAACATCCCTTTGTCTACACTTCCTACTTTTCAAGGTACAATTATAGAATATATGTATGCATGTATTTTTAAATTTGATGTCATTTGTAGGAGTTATTACTACAACCGATGAAAAAAAACTAAAATTTTTCCCATCCACATTAAAATGGGTTGCACTCAAATGGTTTATGGGGTTAAGTGGCGCATCTATTATCTCCTGGGATGAAACAAATAATATATTTTTAGAAAAGTATCAGGATTATTATAATTTTAGATATCGGAAGGATGATCTATTTAAAATCACTTAGGCACCATAGGAAAACTTGGAAGAGTATGTTTTGGGTGAAAATGTGAAGTTGGGTTACACTTTTTGCCCTTTTTTGAGAAAAAATATCATTATTTTCTGTTCTTCAACTTTCTCCAAGTCAAAAAAATTTTCCTGTTTAGAATTTCATTTTACTATAAAAATAAAACTTGTCAAAAATTTTATGAGCTTTCTATTACTTATTTTTTGGAATTTTTTTATTCACATTTGATATGTCAACTTAACATTTCTTTGAGTGTGTGTTCTTTAACAATCAAAGGATTCATAAAAAGTCATGTTCAAACACGTTGGTGTATTCTTTGAAAACTTTGTGTTTTTGAGAAAAATGTGTTACAACAATCTAGACAGAGTCTACTTCGGTTTCGTTATATTTATGAAACCAACTGATGCATATCATAATTACTAGAATTTTTTGAAATGACCCAACATGAAAAAATTGCATATTTTGAATATGTTTTGGCTCACAAAAAATTTCTCAACATATTAGTTATAAACTAAAAATATAAAAACTACCCATTATAGATGACGAACCAATGTAATGCACCATAATTTTTTCAATTTTTTTACAGTGTATTTTGGAATATATAGAATTTTGATTTCACTAAATCGTAATGACCTTCAGAAATTGTTTGCACCCATTTTATTACAAAATTAATTAAAATTAGTAAATATTTATGGAATTCCATAAAAGTTATATTTCCTGAATGTAGATTGAATTCTTCAAATTATTATCTTGGTTTCGATAGTTAATTCATAAATTTTCATGGAGTTTAATCATTCCAAAGTTGAAGAAATGTGTTCAAAGCCGAGCTGCAGCATAGTTGCAGAAGTGTTAGTTCGACTGAACTTTTAAAAAATTTCGGCCGAATTGTTTTTTGCCCCGTCGGCCCATTAATTCTAACAACACAAAAGTTCGGCTGAAGTTTTTACAAAATTTCGGTCGAAATTTTAATCGAATTTATGTCAGCCAGAAAACTCGATGAAGCCCCTCCAAAAAAACATTTTGTGGCTATATAAATAGTCGGAATCATTATTTTCGCATAATTTCGCACATTTCTTCATTTGGGCTGATTTTGCAAAGGACTATTTTTGGGCTTAATTTTCAAAGGACTCTTTTTGGGCTTATTATTCAAAGGATATTTTTTGGACATATTTTTTAAAGTTCTTTTTTTAGAGGCTTTTTGGACTTAATTTTCAAAGGAAATTTTTTGGATGTATTTTGTTTTTAGAGACATTTTTTTAGAGGTTTTTGGGCTTAATTTTCAAAGGACATTTTTTGGAGCTGTTTTTTAAAGTGACATTTTTTAAGAGGTTGGGCTTAATTTTCAATGGACATTTTTGGAGGTATTTTTTAAAGTGACATTTTTTTACAGTAACTGTTTTTGGTTGAAGTAAATCTTTTATAATGATTTTTTAAAGTGAGTTTTTTTCTAATGTTTTAAATTAATTTTTTTTTGCAGGACTTGGAAGGAAATATTCTGAGCTTTATTTCATTTTTAAAAGACATTTTTTTGGCATAATTTTTAAAGTAAGTGTTTTGGGTTGAAGTATGTCTTTTGTGAAAAAATTTTAAATGAGTTTTTTTTTTTTTTTAATTTCATCTTTTGTGATGGTTTTTTTAATTTGGTTTTTGTCTAAATTTTTGAAGGAATTTTTTTGGGCTTCATACTGAATTATCATGGGAAATTGAAGGAATTGCAAGAGAAAATATGATCGAACAAGAGAGCCTGAGGAATGTAGAGAATAGGGGAGAGAATATCGCAAAAAAAAGAGAGAATAACACTCAAATATTGAAAGGGAAAATCAACCTCAACTAGAAGTTGAAGCAGGTATGTAAATGTAAATATTATAAATTTGATATTTAAAATTTGACTAGTGTATTGTGAAACTTAATTTTTTTTTAATGAACTAATTTGAAAAATATTTTGCAATGTAAATAGAGAGAGATATCCGATACCGGTCAAACCATAGTCCCGTTTTACTCAACTTTTCATCAAAGCTATATGTACAATTGCATTCGCCTTTTCATGCCCAATCATCTTCCCCATCCGGGCATTCTCACAACATCCCTTTATTCTACGCTGGCAATTTAAACACTTAAATCTGAGAATGTTAATATCTCAAATCTCGGAGATTGAAGATATTAATTCCAAGCCCCTTATGTTATGCGTTCAACTCTTCTGTGCTTGTAATGTTCAACCAATTCATAATCCCCATATATTTCATATGTGAAACCCTTCCATTGGTTATTAAATCCAATGTATTCATCGGCCCTACGACCTTAACTCTTGCAACAACGATTCTATGACTTAAACGTCCACACGGTGCTCATAACCTCAATTATAGGCTTATAGCCTTACCACGACTTTAACAAGATCCTAGACACCATCATATAGAATTAATATTTGCCAAAGTAAACAAATTGCACATACTTCGGTTGTCCCCACGACCATAGTCGACACAACGCTGATCAACCTATATACATATACATGCGTGGGCCCAGTGCTAACGGCTTTCCACATTCGACGGCAGAGAGCACGTCACCTTGCCCCGTGTGATCCAACAGATATTGCTTGGCTTAGATGCACAAACGATAATGCGCGATGAGAGTGGTTTCTCCCGACCGCTTAAGGCCACGTGTCAGGTAGTCAATGGAATCACTCCCAATTCTTAAATACCGCTTACCCTACGAAGGCAGTGAAATCAAAACCAGAAACCCGCCTTTACTGTTCACTCCTGCAAGGTTCCACATCCTTCCATGATCTAGTTCTCGCCTTGAAGGTTCCACTAAGCTTTCTCTCAAGGCTCTTTCAAGCATAGTTCCATTACTCTGCGCTGTCTCCCAACATTTCGACAGAGTTAAAGTGACTCTGTGGCTCCACCATGATTCTCCAACCACCGACTTCACCTTCTTACAAAATAAATGCATATCAGTCTGTCTACGAGAAGTGCAGGCTCAAGGGTTTCGGGAATACACTCCCACACAGGATTTAACAACCCTCACGCAGACCTTTCTTGCTCACTCCAAGGTTGAGTCATTGTGATATTAATTCCAACATATTCAATTGCTTCTGGTTCGACCACTGGCATTCATCCTCGTTACAATTACTCAACAACACCGAATTATTTCTTGTATGCAGGGAATTTCCATGACCCTTCACACACAGTTTCTCAAGGGTGAGAGGGATATTTTACAGTCCTCCTCTACAAAGACTATGAGCACTTGCTATTAAACACATAATATAGACCTCGCACATAATTACTAATTCAACCAAGAACGTAGAATCCATACTAACTCTCAGAATTCAACTGTTCCCCATGTAATTCGACCAAGAAGACATGAAGTCACACATGGAACTTATAAACAATTCTCCATAAATAGATATATATATACATACATGTGATCAATCTCAAAAACAGTCACTTACAATTTCATGGCAGGACAGATATTCAGTTCAGTGGCCATTATCCTCCTACTCAGTTGCTAAAGAAGTTCCTCTCCCTAACTCTACAGGAGTTTACATTTATATAGACACAAATGAGTCGATTCGACTTCTTGACAGAACCTCTTGAAATTCTCTAGTTCCTAATTCTAGACTTCAAAATGAAACTACTAAAACTGATCCTAAATCTACTCATACCCTTGGTTGTCTCTTCATATTCCTATCTTAACCAATTTCTCATGTTCTCAAATGACTTGAGAACAATTACAATTCCCTACCAAATTTATTCAAAATATTAATATTTACAATAGATAATAGAAGAACATGGGATCCCCTATGTCTACTTATGTACGTAGTAACTTTTGAGCCTAATGCCCCTACATTAGACTCCCAAGCTTAAAATTGTTCATGATCTCCTGATCATGTGTCTTTGATCTCTGCCTCCAGGATCCCAAACTCTGTTTTGCTGATGTCTGGCAGCTACATCATCTTTCAACTGATCTTCTCTAGGCTTCCAGACTTTGTTCTGTAAATCACCTCCAGTTATAATTTCACAATCTGCCTTTGTCTTTCCTTTGCTGAAACTCTTCTGCTTTCCTACTACTGTCTTCTGATGTATTCAATCTCCATGTCTAGATTATCCTCTAGCTGGAAACTATCTGGCCCTCTGCTACTGCTTCCAATCTCTGTCACTGCCAATATTGCTGCTCTTGTTGTCTCACATGCTATTAACATGTTTACTACTCTTGTAGGTGTCATCCTCCATGTTACGTCTGCTGCCACCATGGGTGTTGATGATGCCAATGTTGCCTCTGCCCAAACATCCTGAGTATCCTTCAGGATATCTCCCTCTACAACACTCTTCTTTTGTTCACCATCTGCAAATTCATTCTCAGAAAACAATTCACCATTTAATTTCCTACCAACAGTGACATACTCATCCAGTATACTAGTAAACAGAATTAGATTCTGCATGCTAGTATCTGCTCCTCTTTTATTCACAGCTTTAGTCATCGTTGCTCCAGGGTCTGCGATCCCTTTCTCTTCTTCAAATGCTCCCAGCAAACAACACTGCCATTTCTCCTGTGTTTTTTTTACACCTTCAGCATGACATAAACTAAACTCGGCATTTTCTTCTTCTTTGTGGGCAATCTTCAGCAATTTCCTCTCATCCTCTTGATGGATTCTAGCCATCCAATCAAGTTCTTGGAGCTTTGCTTTCTCATATTCTGTCAGCATGGAATGTTGATTCTTCCTTACTTCAGTAGCTCTCAGTATCTGTTCTTCGGTTTATTTTTGGTCCATCAGACTAGCCAAATCCCCTCTGTCAATGACAGTGACAAATTCCTGCATATGAGACATGGTTGTCTCACTCTCCTTCAGTAGCAGTTTTTCTTCTCTCAAGACAATTTCAAAGGGTGAATTGTCTTCTGCATCACATATACACATAAACAAACTGTCAGTGTTAAAACCATGAGACCCAACAATCTCAATTGATGACTTAGTCACCAATTCTTCTCCCGACAATTCTAAGTCTGGTTCAAGGCTCAAAAGTTCCTCATCATCTTTCTCTTCAGCTGTCAGAGTCATCTCCACTGCTCCAATCACCATGTCCAAATGATGATCCCTCACTATGTTTTCAGCCAACATAGGTTCCTTCTTATTCAATTCTCTGACAACTTCCAACTATTGTTCTTCCTCTTTCTCTGCATGATCAACGCATGAATCATCAGCAGTAAAGTTCCAATGCTTCAATGTATCCTTTTCCTCTGACAACACATCAGTATGTTGTCTAGAACTTCCTTCCAAATCTTTTGTCAGCACCCTAGCATGCTGATCTGCATCCTTCATGAGACTGTCAACTAGTCTCACTTTTCTTCCATCATCTGCTCCATAAACTCCATCCATGAAGATCTTCCTGCCTTGCTTCCCCAACAACTTATCCAGTGCATAGGTCCTCTGCTCCTCCAATTCTCTTCTCTGGAAGTCCAACCTCCTATACAAACTAACAACTTCAATAAGAGTAGATTTCAGGAACCTTACACAACCTTTTATGCCTTTGCTAGTTCTTGACCAATCCTCTGTAGGTCTTTCTCTTTTAGTTTCAACATTCTGCTGAATATATTCATTTGAATCTTCTCTCTTCATCTCTTCCTGAGATCTCACTATCTTAGCGTTGATCTGAAAAAATTTCAGATTCAATGTCTTCTTCTCATCAACAAACTCTAAGGCTTGTCCACCTTCTAGCAATGTACCTGCAAACACACACAACTTTTTAGTTTTCAAATCACAAGACTTTTCAGTCTTGGCTGCTTCCTCAAGCACTTCTTCTTGAATAGGTTTGCACATGAAATCTTCAATTTCCATCCTTGCCTCAAGAACTCGGTGTTCTTGTTCCTGTGTGGAGTCTGTCATCACTTCACATTGGTCAAACTAAAAAACACAAGCCCTTACATCGTCTGGACTTGTCCAACAACTCAGGAAATCCTCAATGATCTCCTCCTCAGCAAGACAAGATTCTTGCTGCCTCAAGTCTTCATCATGTCCTACAAGGTCTCTTGCAGATCTCCACTCTTCATTTGTGTGCTGTTATGTTTCACAAACATAAATTTCTTCTTTCAACTCAACTGCTCTGATTTCGTTCCTCAATAAGGAAATATTCTTTCGCCTCAACCTCAACTGTAATGGTTGCCAATTTATTCTCTTTTTCATGAGCCAACCAACTCTCTGGCTCTCTTCTATCCTCAGTTTCAATCTGTTGAACTCTTCTCCGATCTCAGCTACTTCTTTCCAATACTCTTCATTAGTGAGTCTCTTCCTTATGCCATCTGCTTTGGCATCTTCCTTCACTCATCTGTTGTGGCTTCTCTTAGAACCTCTGCAATCTCTGCAGTCTCTACTATGGCTCTCAGTAGCCATTTTTTTCTCTAGGAGTTCTTCACTCACAAGCTGCACTAAGCCTTTGCAACAACAAGCTCTCTTTCTGCAACTCACCTCACCAATCCCTTCCTCCGGACCTAGCTTTTGGAAAGTATTGGTTCCTTCTCTGCAGGGACCTTCGGAGCACTCTCTTTTGCTCACTAGGCTTCAGTCTACAACTTTCCTCAAGAACACCTCTTCCCTCTTCCCATCCAAACTCTGTTGGGAATTCTTCCAGGTTCTGCCACACTTCTTCTCCACTTAGAGTCCCTTTATTGACTCTTCTATCACTACTCTCAAAGCTGTGATCTACTTCTGCTGAGATGTCTTCAATTCTCTACACTCTGACTTCTGCAAACAATCCTTCAACTAGAGTTAAACAGTGCTCATTTCTCTTGAGAACACTACAATTTTCCTCTTTATCCAGCCTTCAGCTGAATACCAGGCTCACTACCTTCACTATCAAGATCTATCTTCAATTTTCAACAACCATAATTCTGCAATTTCAATTTCAAATCAGATTAAAGCTAATTACCTGCAAGATCATGATCCTGTCCTCCACTCACTCTACAAATCTAGTTCACTGTGATTCTGTGTACTTTTCCTATCAGATCTTGGAATCTGATCTCCCCTTTCAAATCTGTAATTACCCTTCAACAGACTTAGAACTTCAAATTTTCTTCATTCTCTCATCACGCGCATTGTATCTTTGTAGGTTGCAATCTTATCAGTTTCCACAAGTCTGGTTTCCTTGCATTCACCAAACTTGGACTTTTCAAAAGGAGCTATTTCTGAAGCTTTGATACCACTTGATACCGGTCAAACCACAGTCCAGTTTTACTCAACTTTTCATCAAAGCTGTATGTACAATTTCATTTTCCTTTTCATGCCCAATCATCTTTCCCATCTGAGCAATCTCACAACATCCCTTTATTCTACGCTGGAAATTTAAACACTTAAATATGAGTGTTAATATCTCAAATCTCGGAGATTGGAGATATTAATTCCAAGCCCCTTATGTTATGCACTCAACTCTTCTATGCTTATAATGTTCAACCAGTTCATAATCCCCATATATTTCATATGTGAACCCCTTCCGTTGGTTATTAAATCCAATGTATTCATCGGCCCTACGACCTTAACTCTTGCAACAATGATTCTATGACTTAAACATCCGCACGGTGCTCATAACCTCAATTATAGGCTTTTAGCCTTACCACAACTTTAACAAGATCCTAGGCGCCATCATATACAATTAATCTCTACCAATGTAAACAAATTGCACATACTTTGGTTGTCCCCACGACCATAGTCGATAGAACACCGATCACCCTATATACATATACATGCGTGGGCCCAGTGCTAACGGCCTTCCACATCTGACGACAAAGAGCACGTCACCTTTCCCTGTGTGATCTAACTGATATCGCTTGGCTTAGATGCGCAAATGATAATGCGCAATGAGAGCGGTTTCTCTTGACCGCTTGAGGCCATGTGTCAGGTAGTCAATGGAATCGCTCCCAATTCTTAAATATCGCTTACCCTACGAAGGCGGTGCGATCAAAACTAG
Organism: Pinus albicaulis; assembly: GCA_034641835.2. NCBI lineage: Eukaryota > Viridiplantae > Streptophyta > Pinopsida > Pinales > Pinaceae > Pinus > Pinus albicaulis. The sequence continues at coordinate 1,347,111,986 of CM076570.1, read as the reverse complement.
AAACCCACCTTTATTGTTCACTTCTGCAAGGTTCCACGTCCTTCCGTGGTCTGGTTCTTGCCTTCAAGGTTCCACTCAGCTTTCGCTCAAGGCTCTGTCAAGCATAGTTCCATTACTATGCGTCGTCTCCCAACATTTCGATAGAGTTAAAGTGACTCTGTGGCTCCACCACAATTCTCCAACCATTGACTTCACCTTCTTACAAAATAAATGCGTATCAGTCTATCTACGGGAAGCGCAGGCTCAAGGGTTTTGGGAATACACTCCCACAAAATATTTAACAGCCCTCACGTGAACCTTTCTTGCTCGATCCAAGGTCGAGTCATTGTGATATTAATTCCAACATATTCAATTGCTTCTGGTTCGACCACTGGCATTCATCCTCGTTATAATTACTCAACAACACCGAATTCTTTCTTGTATGTAGGGCATTTCCATGACCCTTCACACACAGTTTCTCAAGGGTGAGAGGGATATTTTACAGTCCTCCTCTACATAGACTACGAGCACTTTCTATTAAACACAGAATATAGACCTCGCACAGAATTACTAATTCAACCAAGAACGCAGAATCCATACTATCTCTCAGAATTCAACTATTCCCCATGTAATTCAACCAAGAAGACATGAATTCACACATGGAACTTATAAACAATTCTCCATAAACAGATATATATATACATACATGTGATCAATCTCAAAAACAATCACTTACAATTTCATGGCAGGCCAGATATTCAGTTCAGTGGCCATTATCCTCCTACTCTGTTGCTAAAGAAGTTCCTCTCCCTAACTCTACAGGCATTTACATTTATATAGACACAAATGAGTCGATCCGACTTCTTGAAAGAACCTCTTGAAATTCTCTAGTTCTTAATTCCAGACTTCAAATTGAAACTATTGAAATTGATCCTAAATCTACTCATACCCTTGGCTGTCTCTTCATATTCCTATCTTAACCAATTTCTCATGTTCTCAAATGACTTGAGAACAATTACAATTCCCTACCAAATTTATTCAAAATATTAATATTTACAAGAGATAATAGAAGAACATGGGACCCCCTATGTCTACTTATGTACATAGTAACTTTTGAGCCTAACGCCCCTGCATCAATATCCCTCAAAACATTGATGATGAGATACAAAATTTTGAAAGAGAAAGTGAAAGAGATATTGAACCAATGATTGAAGATGGTGAAAATGTTGAAAGAAATTCAAGTGAAGAAATTGAATCACCAAGTATGTATATATATATGTTGAATGTGTATTATTGAAATTATAAATATTTATTAATTTAATTATTTATTGAATATGTAAACTTATTATGTACATTTAATTCTTATATGTACGGATGAAATCAATATCGATGATGAGATGTTAGAAAATATTGAGACTCACACATATGGAGATAAAAAATCTGACCATGTTATACGATATCATGTTAATCACATTATTGATTCGTTCTTCAAAGATGAAACTGTGGTAGTTCAAGCCAAAATGTTGAAAAGTCTCTTAACATCAAGGAAATTGAAAGAAGCTATGACTTTATTGGGTATTCGAAAATCAACAAAAGATAAAAATGAAGGAAAATTTGATACAAAATATAAATAGTGCTCTAAATTCAATTGGAATATCTAGAAAGAAAAGTGATTCAGATGGATGTAGAGCTATACAAATGGTAGTGGTTTCATCAAGTACTAAAGAGAATCGTTTGGTAAAATCTATGGCACAAGCATTAGGAACCTCACGAAAAACTTTGCATAAATATCAGAAATTTTGATTGCAAATAGATGTAAATGATGAAATAACTTGTTGGACAGTTATTTGTAGGAAACCATACAAATATAGACATGGAGAAAATGTTAAAAAAAAATATATGAATATTGGATGAAAAATTCACGTGTTTCACCAAAATCAAGGGATGTGATGCGAAGAATAATAACAAAAAATTAGTACGAAGAACATGAAAAACATTTCTTGGACACCACTCAGATAGATTTGTTCAACAAGTTCAAAGAAGAGAATCCTAAAATTGATGTCTCAATCAGCTCTTCTCTGCAACAAAAACCATGGTATGTTAAACCTATCACTGTACATGACACTTGTTGTTGTCATTATCATGTGGAATTTCAGTTATATTATGACACATTCCTTAGTTTTGGTAATTTTTTTGGAAATATTCACCTCCTCCTTCCACTATCCATGATTTCATATCTCAAATTATATGTGGAAGAGAAAGCCATGAATGATTTTACTAAAAGAAATGTGTTGGTGGTAAAAAATGCGATGATTGTGGGAATTTGACTAAATTTCAAAACAAATATCGTAATCATATCAATTATCAATCATTTTCCAACATAAAAGTGAAATGGAAAAGATATGAATATATACATATATTGATTGGTTCAAGTAGTACTACAAGTGCTAAAAGAATTGATTTACAAGAAGAAGAAATTTTTGTGATAGATTTTTTGAGAAAGCTTGAGGCAGAAATTTATAAATACACCAAGCATTCCCATAAAGCTCGATGGCAGGACTTACAATTAAAAAAATCTTGTGAATTTTTTCCACCAGGGACCATTTTGTCAGTAGTTGATTTTTCATAAAACTATACATTTGTTTCACAAAAAGAAATACAGAGTGAATACTATCATTCTAACCAACTCTTTGTGCATGTCCATATTCTATATAGACATGTTGAACAAATTTTTTATCATATAGATAGCACTAGTTAAAATCGACATGCTATTAAAGAATATCACTTTTATATCAGTGACGATCATACACATGATACATATTTTGTACAACATTGTTTTAAAAATATTTATGACTCCTTGAAAAGTCATGGAATAAAATTAAATGAACATTGGATATGGTTAGATGGATGCCTAGGTCAATTCAAATCTTCGCGATCATTCTTTTGGTAGTGTCATCTTCATATGAAAACCCACATTAAACATTGTTGGAATTTCTTTGAGACTGGTCATGGAAAAGGAGAATATGACAATGCAAGAGCATGTATAAAATGAGCACTTCAAAGATATCAAATGGACCACTCTGCAAACCAACTTGTCTCAGCTGAAGAAGTTGTTCAATGGTGCACCGTTGCACTAAGACATGAGACTAACTGATCAAGGGAAGTACGAAGGTACATTCAATTTAATTTTTATTGGATTTCTAATTTTAAACAGTATTTATCACAATGATTATCTTTGATGATATTTTGATAACATATTTATATTCTTCTTTGAATTTTCCATATAGGTTTTTTTTGCACATTGCGGTCCAAGATGTAGATAGAGCGATTGGAGATGACATTGAAACAATAAAAGTGACATGAAAATTGCATTGAATTAAAAAAAAATTGTCCAAAAATGTGTTTTCATTGGATAAAAGAAAATATTCTTGTTTTTGCCATGTTTGCATAGGCAACACAAAATCCAATGATGTTTGTGAAAACAAAATGTATGTAAAATATTGGCAACATACAAAACTAAATACAAAGGGAAAATGTTCATTGTAAGCTTTGAAGAAATGAAATCAGAGGAGACTACAATATCATTCGAAGGTGATCGAGTTTTTGATCTTGTTAGAGAAGGTAATACTTCAATTGCTTTCAAATAATAATGATCTAGAAATAGATAATAAAATAAAGTACACGTGTTAATTTTAAAGTTAAATTTTCATGTTAATTATGATCTAAATTTAAATACATAAGTTTGTTTTATCGTGCAGGAGATATTTTGTTGTAGTTGCACCTACTATCAATAATGAAAATTGGAAGTATTATATGATGCGTTGCATTGAATGAACGATGAAATTATTGGAAAACTATGATGATAACGGGTTTACTTATAATAGAGGGTGTATTATACTGAAAGGTTATTTTTTCCAACAAACTCATCAAAGTGGGGATTTTGTTTACTTTCAAGACTATGAACCTGATGTCATAAGTTGTAAATATAGTCACTAGGTGTGTGCAGCACACATAAAGTTGATAGAAGTTCAATAAAAAGAAAATTTGAAAATTAAGAAATGGAAAATGTCAAAAGTCGATCATGAATGGATCATTGAATATGGCATTCCATTCGATTTTTTTAATTGAACTACCCAGCAATTTCTTCACTTTGGATTCATCTTTTAGAACTTCCAGAACTCAACTAAAAATTGAACTACCTTTTTATGTTATATTTACAAGTGTTTGCACATGTACATTGTTTTGGTACATGCACACAAGTAATTTATACACGTGTACACATACACATGTCTAGATTATCTGGTCTTAAACGATTTCATACATTCTCTAGTATAATTTTTCATAATGTCATTATTGAAAAATGTGCATATCTGTGTATCTAGGATAGTTTATATAATGAAAATTTTGAGTTGCACGATTTTGTTTTAGATGTGTCTATTAAGTAAATTATAATATTCATTCTTGAATAAAAAATGTGTGGTACATGTTTTGTAGATTCCAATTTACTATCAAGTGAAAGTAGCTTTTGTATGTACATTAATGAAAAATGTTGTGTACTAGATATATGTTCTAATGCAATTTTAAAATTTTATGATTGTTTGAAACATCTAAGAACACCTAGAATTTTATAATCGTTTTTAGATATATACATCGATATGTATTGTACTTCAATATTTTTTACATATATTCAACCATGTACTTCAATCATTTTTATGTACATATATTCATGTGAACTTATTTTTGTTTGTAACTTGGGATAAACTATATTAAAAGCATGAGAAACTATACAGAGGAAATGGGCAGAGATGGTAAGTAGTACTCAGCCTATCCCTGCCTTGGTAGTGTTTCAAAATAAATTAAGTTTGGGGCTGCCTCAAAGGAGGAAACCAACCCCTTAATAGTATCACCCAGTCTTGTAATACAAAATATTCAGTGGCCCATATAAAAACAAAAGAGCTAAAGTATATCCTCAGGTGACAAAAAATAGAAATTAACCTTGCTACCGAACAATCATGAAGTTCATTCATCTTTGTCTGTCGCCTGGTCCTCTTCCTCTATCAGGCGCCCATATTCTATAGCAATGGATTCCTCCTCAGCTATGGGCATTCGAGGAGGCTTCAGAGGGGTTGCATGAACGATGGGAGAGACTGGGTACTCTGCATCGTAATCTCTAGTCTAGACGTCGTCTGAGTCCATAACCAGAACGCCTATCTCCTTCATCGTGGGCTCATAAATTGGAAGCGAGTTGGTTTTCCTGGGTAAAGGCTACACAAATTGCGGAATAGTGGATTTCTTGTGGCCTCTTCTACCCTTAGGCTTATCCAGAGGAAAAACAATCTCTCTGTGAATGTTATTGATTGCTTGAGGAGCCAACACCTCATGGCTATCAGATGCAGATCCCTTGGTGGATTCAAATTGTTGGTTGTGACGACGGTGAGAGCAGCCTGAGAACGCACCCCTATAGCTGCCTCTGATGGGATTCTTATGCTGGCACGGGGCCATGGTATAGAATCTGACCATAGAAAATTTTAGGGGTGAATTTTCACCCATGGGCAAAATTAAAGGGTTTTAAAGTTTTATTGGGAGAATTTTTTGTATCATAGTATATTATTTTATTATTTCAAATCGCCCCAAATTTATTTTATAAAAAAATTATGTCTAGGGGTTAGCCCACCTTATTTTAAGGGAGAGGGTAAGAAAAGTAAATTTATATTTCAAATCGCCGCAAATTTATTTTATAAAAAAATTAAGTCTAGAGATTAACCCACCTTATTTTAAGGGAGAGGAGGAATTAAAAAAAATTATATACATATTAAATCTAAATCTACTGGATCAAATCTCCTTTCACTCTAAAGAGGTTTGCATCTTAAGAGATTTCATCCCTCTGGGCAAAATAAAAATAACATTAAAATAAAAGTAATTTCATGGTATTTACCCATGGTATTGACACATGGGATGAGAAACCATGGTATTCATGTGGAACATAACATATTTAAAGGGTAAAATTAAACCAATCTAGATCCATCTTAACTTACGAGTCTATGAAGCCGAGAGATATATCAAATAGCTTGTGACGCAAACCTATTTTCACTGAGTGAAAATAAATTTGAACCCTTTCGAGGTTTGGTGGATCCAAAGTTAAAATGGATTTACATTGGTCACATTTTGTAGAACCCTTTCGAGGTTTGGTGGATCCAAAGTTAAAATGGATTTACATTGGTCACATTTTGTAAGCCTAGATGATGCTTCATAAGTGGGTATTTTTTTATGTTATACATTCCTAGATGAGGCTTTAGAAGTGGGTATGTTTTTTATGTTATATATTTTATTTTAAAATATTGTTAGGAGGGGTAAATAATTTATTTTCCCATTAAGTTAGAGATTTAAAGATAATAGGGAAATTGACATTTTGGATTGTGTGAATTTGAAGATGATGTTTATCTAAATAGTTGTTTTTCTTTATCTAAATATTTTAGTCTTTTTTTGTATCAATGCTTCAAATTAAAAATCACTTGGACTATTTTTCCAACACTCTAATGTGTGGAAAATTTTGATATCTCAAGGGTAGACATTTTTTTAACAAAATCTTCTTGTAATTTGCTCAAAATGTTTGATTTCATGGAATATTTTCCTTCCTCCATGGAATTCCTGCAAGACGAGACTCCTCCTTTAACTGAGCCTCATGAGTAGGAGACTCTTCTCTGGGAAAGGATTCACTTTAACTTGAGTAAGTTCAAGTGACCTTTACTTTCATTTTAATACCTTTATTGACAATATCTAATATCAACATATTCAACATCATTTTAGCAAAATCTTATTGAAATTTAAACTAAAATGTTATATTTTCTAAAAAATAAATCTAATTAAAAATGAAACTTTGGAAATTTAGTTTTAGAAATGGCACATTCTTTTTCACCCTAATCTCTTCAAATTTTAAGTGCATTGGCTTCAATATTTGTAGGTATACATTGTGATTTTTTTATACTTTTAACTTAGATGAAACTTGTAAAAGGAAATTTTAAAAGTGATATGAAGGGTTGTTTAAAAATGAGATCATCATAAAAACGTTCTATGATAGGTAGGAGGACCCATCAAATTTAACCCATGAAGCCATGGATTTTAAACCTTCACAATTTACAACCTTCACAATTTCAGAATAAGTCTAGGTGGTGTTATTAACTTTTTTTTTTACCTAATTCTTAGTTTCTCTTAATTAAGTATGAAAACATTTTCTTGAGAAGTAAGTAAATGATCTCTAATTATGGTTTCAAGCTTATGTGGTTATCAATTGATGAAGAAGGACCAGGATTTTCCACAGTGTCAAAGAATATATGTCGACATTTCGAATCTCCATGGAGATCCATCTTCAGGACGATTGAATGATGGATCTCCATGGAGATTCGAAACGTTGACATATATTCTCTGACATTGTGGAAAATCTGGGTTCTTCTTCAACGATCTCTAATTATTTTATATTTTTATTTGTTTTATGAAAAATATGAAAACATTTCCTTAGAAAGTAATAAAATGATGATTCTACATATGTATTTTTTTTTGTAAAAATTATGAAAACAATTCTAGCTATTTTTCATTTCTTGAATGTATCTTTAAATACATACAAATCTAGATTCTACAATTCCAAAAAAATTACTCAAAAACTAAAAAGTGATTTTATCATAAATAATAAAAAAACAAACAAAAAAAATTATGGGTTCAAAATTAACACACAGGTTACTTTTAACTCAAATAAAATATAACCTCAATTCAACACATAAAGTTATCTGAAAAATTTTCAAAATAAAATAAAATATTTTAACCAATTCCACTAAATTTGTAAGGAAAATATCTAATAATTTTGACACATTAGCTTAATCTTATAAAAAAACGAAATAATACAATCACTAAAGAACACTTAGTTTCAAAAAACTAACCCTATTTGAGGTTTTGGCCACTTCTACCTAATTTGATAACCAACATGGGAGGGAATGCCACATTTTACTTCCAATAAAAAAACATCCAATACCATCATGACATTAACAAGCATGACTTTTTGAGGAATATTCTTCCATATCCAATGAAAATATTATCATTCATATGGACACATTCTTAAATTTAAAAGAATTACTTGATAAACATTTCAATATTGCATAAAAAACTTCTCGGTTACTACAGGATCAAACGTAGGCATAAACTCAGTAACGAAATTGTCCAGTTACAAAAGAGATCTAAGTTATTACAGAATCAAACGTAGGCATAAATTTAGTAACAAAGTTGTCTAGTTACACAAGAGATATATGATAATACATAATCTCTGAATAGTTGCATACTAAAGATTCACTGAATAAGGAAAAAATGAGATAGTTTTTATTATCTGAGTCTTCACCAACATCCTTGTATCTGAATATCTACAGTACGGAAAGTGAGTTATCCATCACCTCCCTCTCTTTTTAGCATTGGTGGCCTTAGGTTCCCATCTGGGTGCAGAGGGAACAATTCGAGCAATTCTGCCCTCTTTTCATATTATGTTGAAATTGCCAGTCCTTGCTCATTAAATAAAATGTAACTTAAATTAGAATTTGAAAAACGTATTTGAGAACTTTGAAAAATAGAATATGAACAACGTAATTGAAAATTTTGAAAATTGGTTGTTGAATGGGGAAATTCATGTGCATATATGTTTGAAATCGATAATAAAAGCGAAGGAATTTGGTTGTAAATGTAATATCTCACAGCTGAAGAGGAAAATTATGTAACAAAATAAAATATTTGATTTAACTTTTAACACTGAAGGCTCATTGCATTTCTTGAATAGGTTGGAAATTTAATAAAGAAGAACTAGCCTAGGCAATTATTTGACTTGGATTTTCGTTTTAATTGTAGTTTTCTCAATATTTTAGTAATTCGATAGATATGAACAAAGGTAATTGTTAACTGTTTAACTTTGTGCATATCCATCAAAATTTTGAGAAACTTTCGAAACCTGAAGTGAGTTATGCTCAAATCCATTTGAAAACAACTTGGATCACTTTCTTGTTCATTTAACAAAATATTTCCCTATTAATATCCAAACCATAGAAATTGAGAATCGATAATGTACTTACTTGAGATAAAAATGTAGCTATATTCATCGAACTCTCACAAGTAATGTTGTAGGTTGGGGCTAAACACACACAAGACCACAAAATAATAATTTGTTAGGAAAATAGTTAAAATTATTGAAAAACATAAAAAAAAATCTAGAGTTTACCCGGGGTTGAAGGGGTGCAGGGTGGCCCTAAAGAGAGCTAAATGATTTCCTTCTCATATTGAGAAGACTCCTGCATGGATTTTTTTTTTTCTGTCTCTTTCTGCAGTGAGTGTTTCGAAATTAATAAGAAACACTCTTTTCTTCCACATATCTGTAGGGTTTGAGTAAACTCACAATATCTGTGACCTCATCTTGAGTAGGGTTAGTATAGACACATTTTCCGCATAACTCTTCTTGAAGCTTCTTATGCTTTTGGGTTGGATTCTTCCAGAAACTTCTTATGCTTTTCGGTTGGTCTCCAAAGGGGCAATACATTTGCTTCATTTCTTCACTCTAAACTTCTAATATGTGGAGATATAGTATTAAGAAAGCCTGACCAATTTTGTTGTGACGAACTTCAAGATTTGACATCTATGGGTGGAGGGAAGGAACGAGGTGCCATACTTCTTTATATTTCCTTACTGAAAGATAATAAAGATCCTAAATCAACAAAAAATTAATTTTCTATTGACTTATATCATATAGTCAATATATATAAGAAGTTTCAATAGCTATATGAGCGGGAATTGGACGATTTTAAATTATTTTTTGGAGAAACATTAAGAATCTAAAATTGGACTTGTTGATCATGTTAGCCCCCTATTAATTTTTGACAAGCAAATAGGGGGTAAAACTACCTCTGAGCTTTCAAGGAATGCATTCCTGCTAAAAACACATCATCCCTGAGGTCCCTTTATGCCCTTTGTCCTTTGATGAATCCCCACTATTGTCTCCAATTAAAAACCTCTCTGTTTCTGTGAAGAAGAATGCCCAAAAAGGCCTCCATTTCCCTTATTTTATTCCCACTGATCCTCTGTTTCTTCACCTTTTTTCCCCTCTCCTAATTTCTCATTAATCCCTTCATCACCCTTACTGTTACCCCTTGTTGGCCTTTAAATGCATTAAAAACGGGTCAAAAACCCACTTTCAACCTTATGACAGGCCAAGCCCCTTTAAGGCCATCCCCTTAACCACTTCCCCATATGCCCCGAGTGCTAAGACCAAGTGCTAAGGCCTGGGTGCTAATCGCAATCGCAAATTTTGGGAGGCGCATTTCTATGTTATATGAAAAAATCCCGATGCGATTAGGGTTTGGTCATTTGGCCTCCGCTAAGATCTGAGCCATCGATCTTTGTAAGATCCGATGGTCATCGCTAGTTCCGCTATGCGCCCGTCGCCTCAGTCCATCCACTCTTCCGATTTCATTAGAGTCATCGATCTGCCTCTAGATCAGACGACGGTCGTTTAATCACATCCCCGCTCCAATCGCAATCGGAACTTCTTGCTGTACCGCCCCTCCGTCCCTTCTGATTGCGATCCCCCTTTCTGATCCTAGCCGTCCATTCGTTCAGATTCGACGGTCCAGATTTATCCTGCTCAGCTCCTTTGTCCTTGTCTTGTCTTCCCTTCCGATTGAGCCTCCACCATTGATCTGTCACTCTGATCCAACGGTCATCACATAATCACAACATCACTCCAATCACAATCGCAAAGGTCTTACTGTGTCACCCTCGTGCCCCGATTGCGATCCTCCAATTCGATCTTAGCCACCCATCCCTTCAGATTTGACGGCTGGAGTCTAATCGCACTCTTCTATGTTCCTTTAATTGGAACCTCCTCCAACTTCATCGCTCAATCACCACCGTTGATCACCTCCTGCGATCCAAGGGCCGAAATCTAATCGCCCTCCCCCTTAGCCGGGTCCCACCATTAAATGGCCCGCGTTCATTCATTTCCATCACTTTTCTTTGTAGATCCACCCAAACGCTAAAATTTGGGTTTCAACGTTAATTCTGGTCTCTTCCGCCAGTTTTTTCCTACATTCACAATTTCTGCCACCATTCCATAGGTTTTCAAAGCATCTCTTCCACCACCTAGATTTTATAATTGGTTTATTTTATGATGCAGGTTTTCGCAGAGTGGTTAACTCGCCCTGTATTCCATAATCACAGTGACTGTGGTTTAGAACACAGAGAGGCAATTTCATCAACGGCCAAATGTAGTAGCAGCACAAGTTTAAGGGATTTGGACCTGTTAATTGAATATTTAGAGCCTAATCCCGTATTCAAAGGATAAAGACACATTTTGAAGACCCAAAGAGCACACGCAACAGCCAGGTCTATGTTTGAATATCTGCGGGACGTTTTTCTCCAGGCAGTAGATCTTCCCATTAAAGCCTCCATGCCTCGTCGATCCCTTAAACAGATGAACACACTAATAGAAGTTTCCATGCCTGTCAGTCAGCAATTATGAAGCATGGAGGCCTTGTATATTTTCCACCCAGTTCATTTATTCTAGAAGGCTAGCGTACAGCTCCAAACAGCTAGAAAGGGCTTCGAGAACACATCCGAGGTCAATCTTGACCTTACTAGGACTCTCAAAGTAGGCTACAAAGTACATACAACACTACAGAGCCATTAAGAAGTATGGGCGTGAACGCTTCAACCATCCTGTCTTAATGAGACAAATTAAATGTTCATCATCCACTCCCTTTACTAGTTTTTATCCTATAAAACTCCCCAAGAACAGATTGTAAAGGGTTCCGGATTTTCAGAAAATGATGCAATAAGAGAATTTTGTATACATTTTTGTCGAAATTTTATATGAATGCATAGAGCCCATTGGGTTTCAGTGAGGAGGAGTTCCGTTCTTAATGAGGATTCTGGTCTTTGGTGTCTCACAGTTTGTAACTTTCTCTTATATGTGCTAGTTTAATTGTTCATTTCGTTTCATCCGCCTTTCTTGTATCATGTTCTGGAATGCGAGTGGCTCATTGGTTTTTGGTACGAATTTATCCTATTTGATACTCATGCTAGAATCAGTCAAGCACTTTAAATATGGCTTAGGCATGATATATTGTTTCACTTTCCACTTCAACCATACTTCTGCTATATTAGCTTCTTTGGGAGGTTATTTTTAAAACACTATTGTCATGTATGGATTCTTAAATTGGTAAGCCTAGTACATGGTGATATGTGTTTCTGGATATCATCTCAAGGACATTTAGTATTATCTCAATCTTTCATACGTAGTAAACACCTTCTGATTATTTATTTCTGTGAGGTATTTTTGAACTAGCCCTCTTTACAGTAAGCTGCCTTTGAATTGTCTGATGCTTTTGTATTAGATTTTTACACCTTGCCTCTGAAGTATTTCTCTCCCTGTGTCAAGTTTCTGAAAGTTTTGGTCCCATTCTAATTAACCTCCCTGTTTATAGGAGATAGCATGAGAGCCTTTTGTTGATAACTCCCCATGTTATATCACATGATCTTTTATATATAAGATGTCATAGGCACTGGTCTTTCACAACTCAAGGCTATCTCTAGGGTCAATAACATCTTTCTGGCGTCGTTGCCGGGGATGAAGTTAAGAAAAGTTAAATCCCTAGGCCTCGAAAAAATCTTTATTCACTCTTCAAAAAGGTGAGCATGAAGAGTTGAGAGTTGTAGATCCTTCACCTTGGCGACTGCACAGTTCCTAAATGATTGAAGGACTCCACTGGTGATTAGTAGGCCACTGATTATCTCGGTTTCACGAGACTCCACTGGGAGACCATGTTGCAGTACAACATCAGCCATGTTGAAGACCAAGCCACTTCACCAATGGAAGACTCTGAGCAGTTTGCAAAAATGCATCCAAGTTTCATAGCAGAGTGTCGAGATGAAATGTCACGTGGCTTGGCAAAACTGAAAGTGGAGGGCCTTCCATGGGCTTTTCTTTTTCCCAGCCCAAGTTTTAAACCCATGCTTAAGAAAATCTTTCTAGAATTGATGGTTGAAAGATATGAAGCTGAGATCAAATTTCTGAACTCTCAAGAAAAATCATATCAGTTCAAAGACCCGAGAACCTTTTTGGAAAGTCTCCCTCCCCCTAAAAGAGAAGAGATTCCATTGTCTTTCAAAGTACAAGAAGAAAACGATCAGGCTCTCAAGAGCCACATTGAAAACACTGTGGAAGATGCAGAAATCAAAGCGGCCCAGGATAAAGATAGCCTACCAGTCATGGAAGGCCTGAAAGAAAAAAGTGTACATCATGTGTTCATTGATCCTGTGGAAGAATATATGGAGGCCTTGATTAGCTCAAATTCTCCAGCAGCGCAAAATATGCCAGAGCTCCAAGAGGACTCAGCAGAAATGTATGATGAGTCCTCCAGTTCAGAAGATGAAGGAGACACTCTACCCCAAGAGAGTCTTCTTCTCAATCCAGCGGAAGAAGAAGAGATCCTGGTTGAAGCCTGCCTGCCAAATATTCATAACTAGGTATCTTTTCATGATCCTTATGCTCATTTCCTGCAAAAATTTAAGGAAGGATCAAAGGTCTTTTTGAGCAGCTTGTTGCAGACAAAAATAATTTTTTTTGAAGCTGCTGACGAAGAATAAAAAGGGCGGGAGCAGCCCTGCCTATCCAGCCTACTCAAGGAGCTGGGCAGAACATACCAGTCATGGGATCACTTGATAGACTGGTTGCATTGGAAGATAATGTTTGTAAGCTAGACTTGTAAATAGTCCAGTTAAAGTAGGGCAGGTAGGAAAATCTCAATAAAGCTCAGTCTGTGAGCATGTAGTTAGTTGTTTTAATTTCTGCAAAGTCCAGCAAGCTAGATAGTCTAATCCTAGCTTGGCTATTTTTTCAATTTCTGTTTTAGAATGTAGAGAAGAAATCTGCTAGATAGTTTAAACCTAGTAGATGTAGTTTAGGTAGAGAAAATGTGAGACCAACAGTTTAATCTGGTCTCATGGAGTAATAAGGGTAGAAGTACAATAGGTTTATTTTTCCTGTTTGTAAAAATTGATGATGTAGGTGGTCTGTGAAGTTCTCGACATGCCCGAGGATGAACGTGCCGTCCCCAAGTGGAGCCAATGTTGATCATGTTAGCCCCGTATTAATTTTTGACAAGCAAACAGGGGGTCAAACTGTTTCTGAGCTTTCAAGGAATGCATTCCTATTGAAAACACATCATCCTTGAGGTCCCTTTATGCCCTTTGTCCTTTGATGAATCCCCACTGTTGTTTCCAGTTAAAAGCCTCTCTGTTTCTATGAAGAAGAATGCCCAAAAAGGCCTCCATTTCCCTTATTTTATTCCCACTGATCCTCTGTTTCTTCACCTTTTTTCCCCTCTCCTAATTTCTCATTAATCCATTAATCTCCCTTACCGTTACCCCTTGTTGGCCTTTAAATGCACTAAAAATGGGCCAAAAACCCACTTTCCACCTTATGACAGGCCAAGCCCCTTTAAGGCCAGCCCCTTAACCACTTCCCCATATGCCCCGAGTGCTAAGACCAAGCGCTAAGGCCTGGGTGCTAATTGTAATCGCAACTTTCGGGAGGCGTGTTTCTGTGTTATACGAAAAAATCCCGATGCGATTAGGGTTTGGTCATTTGGCCTTTGCTAAGATCTGAGCCGTCGATCTTTGTAAGATCCGACGGTCAGCGCTAGTTCCGCTATGTGCCCGTCGCCCCGGTCCATCCACTCTTCCGATTTCATCAGAGCCATCGATCTGTCTCCAGATCAGACGACAGTCGTTTAATAGCATCCCCGCTCCAATCGCAATCGGAACTTCTTGCTATGCTGCCCCTCCATCCCTTCTGATTGCAATCCCCCTTTCTAATCCTAGCTGTCCATCCGTTTGGATCTGACGGTCCAGATTTATCCTGCTCCACTCCTTTGTCCCCGTCCTGTCTTCCCTTCTGATTGGGCCTCCACCGTTGATCTGTCACTCTGATCCAACGGTCATCGCATAATCGCAATATCGCTCCAATTGCAATTGCAAAGGTCTTACTGTATCACCCCCGTGCCCCGATTGTGATCCTCCAATTCGATCTTAGCCGCCCATCCCTTCAGATCTAATGACTGGAGTCTAATCGCACTCTTCTCTATTCCTTTCATCGGAACCTCCTCCAACTTCATCGCTCAATCACCACCATTGATCGCCTCCTGCGATCCAATGGCCCAAAGCTAATCGCCCTCCCCTTTAGCCGGTTCCCACCATCAAATGGCCCACGTTCATTCATTTCCATCGCTTTTCTTTGTAGATCCACCCAAACACTAAACTTTGGGTTTCAACGTTAATTATGGTCTCTTCCGCCAGTTTTCGCCTGCATTCACCATTTCCGCCACCATTCCACATGTTTTCAAATCATCTCTTCCACCACCTAGATTTTATAATTGGTTTATTTTATGATGCAGGTTTTTGTAGAGTGGTTAACTCACCCTGTATTCCATAATCACAGTGACTGTGGTTTAGAACACAGAGAGGCAATTTCATCAACGACCAAATGTAGTAACAGCATAGATTTAAGGGATTTGGACCTGTTAATTGAATATTTAGAGCCTAATCCCGTATTCAAAGGATAAAGACACATTTTGAAGACCCAAAGAGCACACGCAACAGCCAGGTCTGTATTTGAATATCTGCGGGATTTTTTTCTCCAGGAAGTACATATTCCCATTAAAGCCTCCATGCCTCCTCGAGCCCTTAAATAGATGAACACACTGACAGAAGTTTCTATGCCTATTATTCAGCAGTTATGAAGCATGGAGACCTTGCAGATTTTCCACCCAGTTCATTTATTCCTGAAGGCTAGCGCAGAGCTCCAAAGAGCCAAAAAGGACTTCAAGAACACATCTGAAGTCAATCTTGACCTGACTAGGACTCCCGAAGCAGGCTACAGAGTCCATACAACACTACAGAGCCATTAAGCAGTATGGGCATGAATGCTTCCACCATCTTGTCTTAATGAGACAAATTAAATGTTCATCATCCACTCCCTTTACTAGTTTTTATCCTATAAAACTCCCCGAGAACAGATTGTAAAGGGTTCCAGATTTTCAGAAAATTATGCAGTAAGAGAATTTTGTATGCATTTTTGTCGAACTTTTATATGAATTCATAGAACCCGTTGGGTTTCAGTGAGGAGGAGTTCCATCTTTAATGAGGATTCTGGTCTTTGGTGTCTCACAGTGTGTAACTTCTCCCTTTATGTGTTAGTTTAATTGTTCATTTCATTTCATCCGCCTTTCTTGTATCATGTTCTGGAATGCGAGTGGCTCACTAGTTTTTGGTATGGATTTATCCTAGTTGATACCCATGCTTGAACTAGTCAAGTGCTTTAAATATGGCTCAGGCATGATATACTGTTTCACTTTTCACTTCAACCATATTTCTGCTATATTAGCTTCTTTGGGAGGTTATTTTTAAAATGCTATTGTTATGTATATATTCTTAAATTGGTAAGCCCATTACATGTCGATATGTGTATATGGATATCATCTCAATGACAGTTAGTATTATCTCAATCTTTCATATGCAGTAAACACCTTCTGATTATTTATTTCTGTGAGGTATTTTTGAACTGGCCCTCTTTACAGTAAGCTGTCTTTGAAATTTCTGATGCATTTGTATTAGAGTTCCACACCTTGCCTCTGTAGTGTTGCTTTCCCTGTGTCCATTTTCTGAAAGTTTTGGTCCCATCCAAATTAACCTTCTTGTTTACAAGAGATAGCATGAGAGCCTTTTGTTGATAACTCCCCATGTTATATCACATTCTCCTTGCTGTATAAGATGTCCTAGGCACTGGTCTTTCACAACTCAAGGCTCTCTCTAGGGTCGACAACAAGACTCATGATAAATTCTTTAATTAATGAGGGTATGTGGTAAGAAAATCGTGTATCAATGTACTTTCCTTTCAATTAAATTTTTTTTTTCTAGTAACTTGTATAACCAATGAAATGTTTTAATCTTTTTTTCCTTATTTTAAAATTGATAATTATTGTATTTTTTTAGTTTCTTTCTAGAAATTTTTATAACCATGCAATGTTTTAAAACATTTTTTTCTTATTTTAAACTTGATATTAAGTTTTTTCATTTTAAAATTGACATTAGAGTAAATTATTTTATTGTAATTTTGATAATATAATGTAATAAATAGATTGAGTGAGATTCAAAATATCCACTTATTTATAATTATAAAGAATAAAATAAAAGTATAATTTATTTATATTTATATTTATAATTAATCCACAAAAATTATTATCAATATACATCTATTTATATATGAAATCCTTTTTCATAACAACGACCTTCCTTCAAGGCTTTCCATCTTCAATAGCCATCATCTATCATGTATATATATATATATATATATATATATATATATATATATATATATATATATATATATATATATATATATATATCTATAAAACAATACAACTTATAAATTCCAAGTCTAATTCATAAATTTCATAAGTATGAGATTCCTTCTCATGGTGTTTGGCTCTTAGCATAGTACCTAATATTTCTTACATAATTACACTCATTTTCATATTTGAGACCATTCCACCTACAACCTAAATTTTTTAATCAACCAAATAAAAGTGATTATCTATGCCTATAATCCTTTCTTTCAATATTTACTACCACCCATGAGGTGTTCCCAGAATAATATTAACAAACTAATAACTCAATCATTTTTAGTTGTTAATCATACTCAATTAAATGGAACTATGTTTCAATGTACATGTGTTACTTAGCATACCTACCATTACAATATTAAACTAAATATTTATTCCAATAAACCGATGTGTTGATACTCATGATAACATCTACTCAATCCATCCTTGTCACTTGATTTCAAAATCATACATTTCTATATCATGTATTCCGCCATCATCAATTGGAAGGTCTAACCAATACCTCAACACATCATCTAGTCACCCCCGATATGTACTCAAATGTACTACAAGGAAATTCCTTTCTCTAATATATATTACCTTATGAATCCTCTCCTTTATAGGTGCTCCTTACTATTTTCCAGAAGGTTATTGTCTACAACGGCAATATAAGCAGGGAGACAAGTGGACATTTGTGTGGTATTATATCCTTACATATCCATCAATAATATTGTCTCACACATTAGCTCTATTGGAATTCACTATCATGTGTTATACAAACTCATAACATGATTTTGTTACCCATTCATTAATTATAAGTGAATCAATCATGACATACTAATTCATGGTTGAATCAAAAGGATTATACAAATCTTGTCATACCAAAAGATTCTGCATTCATCATATCCAACCCAGGTATCATTATAATACATGCATTCAATCATAAACAAATAAATGAATATACAAAGTATGCATAAAGAAATTCTTAATCCAATCATTATAAGTCATATATATTGGCATGATTTCATTTCATATTTGGATAGTTTCCTTCAGCATTCCTGATGTTAATTAACCATTTGATGTCTCGTGGGAACTTAGATTATCCCTTAATCAACCTCTTGACAAACATCCTATCATCTTTATCCTTTTCACAAGGTTTTCTATCATAGGCTACTTCATCATCAACATTTTCAACCATCGTTGAGATTTTTTTTTTGAATAAACTATGTGTCAATATTTGAAATGTCTAATGTTTCGAGTGGAAACTCCACCCATCATCAAGGAAAAAATAAAAAATAAAATATGAGGTGGTTTTAGTAATTAAAAGAGAATATAAAGGTAACAAAAAGGAGTTAACCATGAAATAAGAAAATGGGTTGCAAGGAATGGAAATGATCTTTAAATAATATAAAGAATAAAATATACCTTAGGAGAAATTTGAGGCATAAATTATTAAGAAGACAACAAAGACAAATATTTATAAACTAATTAAAGGTTTTAAAAAAAATATTAAAATATGGATTAAAATATTAAATTATTATTTTTTAAATTCAAGGTATTTTAGATTCATCAAAATTGTTTCAACAAGCCATGCGCTTTGCTGAAACAATATGGAAACAATTTCATATTTTGGAGAATCCTCTAGAATATGGTGCAATAACAAGATTATGTAATATTTTAGATGCTAGCTAATACTTACAAGAAAGCATATCATAATATTTCAAATTAGAATATTTGTGTCAAAAAAATGATTTTGTGATCAGTAGAGGATAAGAGGATTTTTAGTGCACTATCATATTTGAAGTCAAATTTGAGGAACGAACTTGATAAACATATGGATATATGCCTAAAATTATATGTAACAAAGTATGAAATTAACTATTTTCCATATGAAAGAGCACTAGCTCTTTGGCAATCATATTGTGATAGAAGACAATACAACAAACTTCTCTAATAAAATTGATATGGAACATGATATTTTGGAGGATCAAAATTACAGTTCATGTGGAAAAGGTTTTGTTCAGAATGAAGCAAATGATGACGAAATTGAGAAGTGGAAAATTTATATACCACAATATTTTATCTATTCCAATATATATGAAGTCCCAAAGGACACTTATTTTGGTATACATGTTCCATAGATTGTGTAAGAAAAAATGAATGGAATAGTACAAATGAGTTGATTCCTTTTATTTGATTAAATTTGTTGTTCCTCTATTTTTGGTGCAGGCTCTAAATTATTTATCACAACAACATTACTAATAATATATGCTAATTTGACATTGCATTTGAGGTAATAACATGTTCTATACTTTCTATTCTTTATGGTAACATTGAATCCATATTTCCTTGTTGCAATGTTTTTTAAGATTGATGTCTTGATAATTAACTATTACTTTATCCCTTTCTTGTATGTGATAGAAAATGAAGCAATAATTTTATGAGGTGAGGACCTATATTTTGACATAGGTAGTGTCGTTGTATTAAAGGATAAATAAGTACTTTAACAAGGCTTTTACTAAGTAAGAATGGGTTCATTTCAATTAGATGAGTCTTTTTTTTTTTTTAGCTCTAATATCTTGGTCACTCTTAATGGTTTGCTTGTTTGTTTCATTTGGATCATTTTTCCAAGTTTGAAAATTTTGGGTTTATTTTGGTTAAAAATTATGATATCTTAAATTCTTCTAGTTTTTATTTGATTTTAATTGATCCTTTTGTTAAGGCATGATTTGCTTCATCTTATTTTATTGATTTAAGGGGTTCAGTTAAAGTTAAATACCTTTGTTGAGTAAAAATTTATTTTGTTTCTTTTTTTGTCATGTTCATTTGAGACTAATATGGTATTAGGATTAATATATGACTTCACTTATTATCTAGGCATTCAATATGCTTTCCATAATTATTATTATTTTCTTTATATATTTGATTATCGAAGTATATGTTTTATTTTATTTTTATTTTTATTTCCTCTCACATTGTGGTGTCACAAAAGAATATTCACCTTTTAGAAACTACTATTTTATTTTATATTTTCTTTAAAAATACTTATTGTTTGCTAAGAGAGGAAAATGAGCTCTGCTTATTTAAGTGAAGAAAAAAATGGTCTATGCACTAGGATCCTATGTGTTCATCATAGAAGTCATATTATCATGAGAAGGACATTCATCTATGCAATTATACTTTGATACCAATACAAAAAACACATCACATGTAATTAGGTGAGAACAATAGATTGTTTAGTGTAGTACTATTCTTAAAATGAAAAGCCCCTTGATAATCATTGTTTTGTGACATATTATTCCATGTAATGAACATGCATAGACTATTTTTTATATTTGTGTTAGATTTTTTAACTCACCCATTGTAGATTTTTAATGAGTTTGTGTTATTAACTTTTTTTCATCTTGTAGGAAATTAAGTTTCAATGCATATCCATCTTCCATTCATTCTCATTTTTTATTTTGTGCGATTTCAAATAATTTTTTACCAAGTCAACATTATTAGAGTTGTTAACTGTAGAATAAATTGCAACAACGACTACAATAGTTATGATATTCATCTTCCATTCATTCTCATTTTTTATTTTGTGCGATTTCAAATAATTTTTTACCAAGTCAACATTATTAGAGTTGTTAACTGTAGAATAAATTGCAACAACGACTACAATAGTTATGATCCAAAAGTAGGCGAAAAGCCTACATATTATGATGAAACACCATATTTTAAAGTTGTTGATTTATTTGAACTTGAGGAATTAGAGAAGTATCTACCTTTTAGAAAAGTGATGTATAAGAAAACACAATAATTTTATGTAAATATTCATGATTTTGATATAGCTATTCATAGACCTTATTTTCATGTGAAGCCTATAGAATATGAATTACATAGAATATGACTGAGTTATCTAGATGTGTAAAGACCAAGTTTGAGAAAACAAATTTATTTGGCTCAACATCACACGCCTTTGGGGGTTGCTTTCCAATTAATTTCCCCTTGGGATGTGATAAGAAATTTTTGGTAAAACATAATAAAAACATGAAAAAAGGTTTTCAGTAGTGTATAACAAGAACCTAGAGCAACATTTCCCATGATTTTTCTTTTCCAAAACATGGAAAATTGTATATCATAGTTTTTAAATAAATATTTTTCTTATTATTACTTATGTTTCTATACATTGGTAACGAATCACTAATATTTTACAATGTTTTCTAATTTTTTAGAAGATTAATCAATAATTTTCAATACTTTATAACCTAGTGAAATATTTGCCAAAAAATTATATATGTATATTATATTAATGAAAAAATAGCCTATACATTTTTCTATATACATTGGGGATTCACCCATTTATTATACATATAAATTTGGGGGGGTTTCTTAAAATTTTCCTTGATTTTGACCTTCACATTTTATGATTTTTTTCAAATATATACATCGATATGTATTGTACTTCAATCATATATATATATATATATATATTTTTTTTTTTTCTAAATAGGACTAATTCTATTAACTATGAAAATACTGATACAAAACTGCCAAGACTGCTGCTGTGAAAGCCAGCCAGCCTGGGTTGATTAGCTGTACTGTCCTTGAGTAGCCTGGGTCGCCCATGATGGGAAACCGACCCAGTGACTATGAGTAATTGGACCGCCCATAGATGGGAAACCGGCCAGAAACTTATACAAGACATATAGTAACTGATAAAGAAAAAAACTAGAAACAGCGCCTGCCCAACAAGTGGGTATCTAGAACAGTGGAAGACAAAAAAACCATCAGTAATCGAGCCCAGGGGATCAGCCCTCTTGCTCAGAAGACATCGGTTCTTCTTTGATTCTGCATGCATATTCATCTCCAGTGCTGCCATCCTCCTTTTCTGCCAGACTGTCGGACTTCTCTTTCTGGTGCTCTGCTTCAGTGCAAGCTCCTAAGTGAAGAGGGGGAATGGGGCAAGGGTCGGGAGGGGCGGAGGGAGGAACAGAAAGGGGAATCTCTTCACGAAGGGATACAGTGATCAGGGCAGTAATGATGGAGTCAGAAGAAGTGCAATGGAAACGTAATTCTGCATTCTGGGTAGTCTGTCGGATTGTGGACCCTCGCAACCTGCTACCAGGAGAGTTGAGATGATGTGGAGGGGCGAGGTCATCAGGGGAGAGGGGCTGACGGGGAGGAGCGTGAATGTCAGGGGGAGGGGAATGACAGGGAGGCGCATGGTGAGCGTCAGGTCGGCCAGAGATATTACCTATGGCACGCGTTTGCCCACGTCCTCTGCCAGCAAGTGAAGCTCTGCCTCTGCCCCTACGTCTACCACCTCGTGAGGGTGGTGGAGGAGTGAGGTCGTCTCCGTCAGAAGAAGAGCTGAGTTCAGAAAGGGGCGAGGGAGGGATATCAGAGCGAGAGCCACGACTGACACCACGTCGAGCCCGCATTCTTTGACGAAGGCGGGGCATGATTAGCAGCCGGGGGCGCAAACAAGGCCGACTTGGGAAGGAGCTGGGAGAAGGGGAGGAAACAATGAGGCCACTAGGGCGATTGTGATTATACAAAAGAGCAGTATTATCGAAGGTTCGATTAACAGAGGGGCAGAGAATCTGAGAATTCAAACTGAGACCGAAAGGAGGTGAAATACCTGTGAAGAGAGAGTCCAGATTGCCAGAAGAGGCGAGCGCTCTGCAACAGGGGCCTTTGGAGAAGTGAACGCCCGGAAGAGTTTCCAAGCAAGCCAAAATATTACAGCGCCGACCAGTTTGTGTTTTGCAGCTAGAGGTAGCTGAACCAGGAGGGCAAGCACTTCTGAGAGGAATCAGAATTTCCTCATGTCGCCCAGCACTCTGATCATCATCCATGGTGAAGGAAAATAACATTATCAACGCCATATACCACAGAACGGAGGTGCAATTAATTGTGCAGTGAACAGCCCAAGGCATATTAATAACTCCAATGCTGTGAGCGCGTGAAGCCATGTGGGCGGGGCATGCAAGCGGCCTTGGGGCTTGCGTTGATGCCGATGGCCCTTTAATTCTCAGTATCAGCCGCATCCGGCAATATATATATATATATATATATATATATATATATATATATATATATTCATGTGAACTTAAATATGTATTTAACCATCTATGATTGTTTTAAATGACATGTATGATCATGCAAAATACATACTCAAATATCACCTAAATAATAGATGTACATCCTAAAATTATATAACATTCACACACATGTTCAAATCCATAACATGTCCCAATGTATGTGTTAAATGTAATTTGAAATTTCCATCTAGATTCATTTTATATTTAACAAATAAAATGAAAACTTGAGTTTTAAGAACAAAACATTATATCACAACATGTGAGCACATTCCAAATGTAGTTCAACTATCCAAAATATATGCATGTATGTGTAAATTGTAATTTGAAATTTCCATCTAGATTCATTTTATATTTAACAAATATAATGCCAACTTAATTTTATATTTAACAGATATAATGACAACATGAGTTTTAAAAACAAAACATTATATCACAACATGTGATCACATGCCAAATGTAATTCAACTATCCAAAATATATACATGTATACATGGTTTGTAATTTGAAATTTCCATCTAGAGATTCATTTATATTTAACATTTATAAAATGATAACTTTAGTTTTAAAAATAAAACATTATATCACAGCATATGATCACATGCCAAATGTAGTTCAACCATCCAAAATATACACATTGTGAAAATGTAATTTGAAATTTCAATCTAGAGATTCATTTTATATTTAACAAATAAAATGACAACTTGAATTTTAAAAACAAAACATTATATGACAACTTGTGATCACATGCCAAATGTAGTTCAACTATAAAAAATATACACATTGTGAAAATGTAATTTGAAATTTCCATCTACAGATTCATTTTATATTTAACAAATAAAATGACAACTTGAGTTTTAAAAACAAAACATTATATCACAATATGTCATCACCTGCCAAATGTAGTTCAATTATCCAAAATATGTACACATGTATATATGTTTTGTAATCTGAAATTTCCATCTAGAGATTTATTTTATTTTTAAAAAATAAAATGAAAATTTGAGTTTTAAAAACAAAACATTATATCAGAACATATGATCACATGCCAAATGTAGTTCAACTATCCAAAATATACACATTGTGAAAATGTAATTTGAAATTTCCATCTAGAGATTCATTTTATATTTAACAAATAAAATGACAACTTGAGTTTTAAAAACAAAACATTATATCACAACATGTGATCACATGCCAAATGTAGTTGAACTATCCAAAATATACACATGTTTTGTAATTTGAAATTTCCATCTAGATTTGAATTTATATTTAACAAATAAAATGAAAACTTGAGTTTTAAAAAACAGAAAATTATATCACAACATGTGATCACATGCCAAATGTAGTTCAACTATCCAAAACATATACATGTATGTGTTTTGTAATTTGAAATTTACATCTAGATTCATTTTATATTTAACAAATAAAGTGACAACTCGAGTTTTAAAAACAAAACATTATATATCACAACATGTGATCACATGCCAAATGTAACTATCCAAAATTTAAAATCATCCTTGATAAAAGTAAATGTACTTTCAAACTATATCCAAACAGTCAAATATGTCTAAAATTTGTATCACATGAACAATAAAAGTAAATATATATAGTTCAATGTATAGGGTTACAAGTATCAAGTTATATAGAAAAGTGAATATGACTGCATAGATAAGACTATATATAGAAAAGTAAATTAAAGACTAGATCTATCAAATAAAATGTTGCACACATGTGCATCATCAATAAAATATAGATGGATCCAGTGTCTTTTCCAGAAGCGTCCTGAGCCTCATGCTATCCTCTGAAGAATGGGAAACCCGTACAAAACGTCTACAAACATTAAAATTTAATGTTTTAAAATTGAATGAGAATGTAGAACTTCATGTAAAAAAAAAAAATGAAAAAAAAAAAAATCATGTAATACCTCATGTAGTTCCCTCTGCAGTGTCTTTTGTTGCTCGTCCATTAAAACATCCTCCATAGTAAATTGTACAAGTATGTATGTATGTGTGTGTGTGTGTGTGTGTGTGTGTGTGTATATATATATATATATTTCAAATGAAAATGCATATAAACTAATTTTGAATAATATTAAAAAAAAGTTAGACAGCTTGTTCAAATGATGTGGATGTTCCTATCTCCATCATACACTCCATCACTAGTGTCCTTGGAGAATGGAAATCATCTCAAAAAACCTAAAATTCAAAAATTTTAAAAATATAAAATAACTCAAGATCTAGCTCTCATTTTATAATAAAACTTTTGAACTTCAATTTATAACTTAAACATATAAGTGAAAAAATTGAATACTTGTGATAGTGGATTGGGCACATATCCTAAGGGTGGCTCAGAAAGAAAATTATCTCCAAAAACCTAAAATTCAAAAAATTTAAAAGTGTAAAATAACTCAAGATCTAGATCTCATTTTTTAATGGAATTTTCGAACTGCAATATATAACTTAAAAACATATTTAAGTGAAAAAACTTGTGATGGTGGATTTGTCACATGTCCTAAAGAAGAAGAAGATACCTCCATTGCAAAAACATCAGACAAAATTTAAATCTATTAACATTTAATTATATACATGTACATGTGTACAAAATTATTTATTTTAAAAATATGTCATCATGTTCCGATATATAATAATAGATTAAAATAATTGTACGTCATCATATTCACTTAAAAAACACTAACATGTGCCAACATATCATCTTAATGGTGAGACCCATCTAGATTGTGTGGTTGATAGTGAGAAGCATCTTGATTGTGTGAATCTGAAGCTTCGACCGTGATATTAACATCTTTGTTCATCAAGTGTGAGAAATGGAAATGGTTTTCGCATATATGATACATTTCTGTTAGATTAACATACACAAATAAATGTATGTATATGTATTTATTACAAATTGTACGTGTTAAAATAATCACCCAAGCCATTAAAACATACCGATCCCATGCCCTCTTCCTCATGAATAATTAGGTCCTGCCAACCATTGCGACAATTCTTTGCATATGTTTTGATATTTTCAACACTCATGTTGTCTATTTCATCGTTTGTATGATACAACAAATTAGCACATGCATTCTCTCTTGCTCTTTATCGATTCAGAAAAACATCAATTCCTCCAAGTCCACTCTGAAAATTGTCAATAATGACATCCCTTCCTTCATGAATAATTTGAGAAGTTCCATCCATCTATGACCGCAAAGTTTCCACACAAAGAGGTCGACTAACCAATGGTGGCTTGGAGTGAGGAAACTTAGCATCACTCTTAGTGCCCCTACAGTCACATAATCGACCTTTCCCAGGACCAAAAAATTCATAGGGAAGTTCATTTTAATTAGGTTTCATTCCCAAAAATAATTATGCATAAAATAATTTTTCAAAATAAAGAGGAACCACGTCGTTCCATGGTATTACTCCATAGGAACCAAGGTGATTATCATAAAAATGGGAACCTATATCATGGTGCTTGAAATATTGCACCTTTAGCATCTTTCTTTTCGGCCCTTCTTTGAAATTAAACATAGACTTGGCCATTTCTGTTATAACTCTTTGTTTAACAACCTCCCATGTATCAGGACCCATCATTGTTTCCTTTATTTTTCTCATCACTTCTACAAAAGTACTAGTGATTGGCCCAAGCATTTTATACACATCTACAAGTTCGCTTAAAGAGTGAAAACCTATTTCTAAGCTTTCTCGACTCTCAACAGAGAGTTTCAAAGACACAAGATCTTTCTTCAATTTTGAATAAAGATGTTGACACCTTTGTAATGTGCATTGCTGGATGTTTGTTTCCCAATTTATATCGGAAATGTCAAACGGATAAGTCGTGGTTGGTGTACAATATTAGGTCCTTATATTACTAGAATAGTCCCTTATTTTTGTTAGTGTAACCCCTTATTGTTATTTTTGTACACTTGTAACCCCCATATTGTTATTATGGTGCCCTTAAATTATTATTGTTAGGTCGGCTAGGATTACATTATGGCCCCACTAGGATTACATTGTGGCCCCATGGACTCCTATATATAGAAAGGAGGTTTTGTCATTTGTATCATCCAAGTATTGTTCATTCATGTAATGTATTGGAGGTTTCCCCCTCGAAGTGGCTTATTTCTAAGGCGTTGATATCTCTTTTCTTCTATTTTTGGAGTTACTTTCATAACATTTGGTATCAGACCTTTGGATTCTAGGGTTTCGCTGCACCAAATAGGTCATCGTGGAATTTTGGCTATAACTATTTTTCTACGAAGGTTCAGAAGCTGAACATTTTAGAGCATGAAGTTGAACTCCGGAGGACCATCGTTGAAACATTTTAGAGCCTGGTTCACAATATTTTCGGAGATATGATATGTGGAAGTTAGATCTTTTTCAGGTTCCCGAATTTCATCGCAAAGAGGTGATCGTGGGAAACACTTCATAACTCTCTCTCTAAGCATCGGATTGATATTCTATAAAAAGTGGCTATAATTACACAGTATTTAGTTTCTTTTCTATTAATTTTAGAGCGAAAGGATAAAACAATGACATGTGGAAAGTCATACAATTTTTCTCTACTGAACTAGTCCATAATTAGGTCATTGTGGGAGATTGGACATAACTTTGTCTTGAAGATTCCAAATCAGGTTAGACCCATGGAATTCGAAAGAGGATTCATGTGAATACCTCAAGGAAAAATTTTAGATATTGAATATCCGAAATCACAGAGATAATTCAGTTTCAATATCGAGCTCCTAAAAAAAAAGTGTGTATTTTTTTCGAATTACATAAGTCTCGTTTGAAAAAAATAATTTGAATTTATTCCAAGGGCATATTGAAGAATAGGTATCAATATTGGGTTATAAAATGCCCCATAAAAAGAATTCAACACCCATTAAGCCTTCAGAAGGGTCTACTATGACTCATGCTGACGAAGAAACACAACATTAGATATCAAAATTAGAAGACAAAATGCACCAAATTTCGCTATCTCAAAGAGCAACAAAAAATGAAATGGAAGTTTTGAAGAAAGGTTTAGAAACTAAGATCGATGGTTTGAAGAAAGGCATGGAAGCTAAGATGAATGGTTTGGAAGCTAATATGGATGGCATGGAAGTGGGCATGGAAGCTAAGATGGATGACATGGAAGTTAAGATTGATGAAAAAATGAAAGACAACATGGAAAACTTGAAGAATGATCTAAAAGTAGATATCAAATGTTTGGAAAAGTTGATACAAGAAATGTTTCCTAATGGCAAAAAGATAGTAGAGGAAACTCATGATGAGAACAAAATAAATGTTAATCATGATTTCATAAACTCTAATGTTGGATGGAAGAACCACCATATTCCAAAGATGGATATGAGGAAGTTTGATGGAAAGGACCTCGTAACATGGATACTACAGATGGGGCAATATTTTGATCTCAATAATGTGGAAAACGCACAAAAGGTACACATTGCAACTTTACATTTAGAACAAAATACATTTTTATGGTATCGAGGGCTTTGCTCCCATAAAAATTTTTCACTTGGTCAATTTTTACGGAGGAAATGATAGCACATTATGAGGATATAAAGAGCAACACCTTCTTTAGCAAATTGATAAATCTCAAGCAAAAGGGTTCAATGGTGGAGCACATTGAGTTCTTCCAAAAATTGAATATAAGGGTAACTGATATTCCAGAGGAACATAGGATTGATGTCTTCATAGGGACTTTAAAGGATAACATCCAACATGAAGTTCGTGTTTGGGAACCTGATTCATCGGAGAAGGCATTCAGGTTGGCAAGAAAAATTGAATGTAAACTAAGGGACAAGGAAGCCAGACACGTAGAAATTTGAATAATAGATGAGTTATTCACCGATATTATCCCGATTACACACTATTTGAGCTTCATGCATAATACATAACCTCTTCTACCATTGATCATCAATTTGCGGAATTAGAAGCAGTCGCATGCGCACATTAAAACATAATCAAGCACACATATAACACAATAGGTAATGGGGATAGCTTACAGCTGAAAACCCCCAACTATCTATATATTATAATGATATAGAACATGTAACAATCATAGTACAAACTCCTCACAAGCTCTCAGCACTATCTCCAATTGTTACACACATCACAAGCCTGGACATGCACACTATCCACCTATGCTCCCACCGCTCGCTCCACTGCCCGCTCTCTCTCACTGCAATCCAAGATGAGAATGAATGAGATCCAAGTTCGAATCCCACTGGCTTGTACTGCGCAATCCTCATTGGAAATCTCAATCAATGTGTGTGCAAATATCATGCACAAGTATAGTCACAACTGATAGCCATACTCACCCTTTCACCCACCTCTAACACTGGTCTCCACTGAACTGTCCATGCACTGAGTTAACTGATATATTCTTTAGTTGATTTATGAGTTAATAATTAGTGAATCAATTAATAATTAATTCACACCACTCATCACTAGTGTATTTATCAATTAGACTAAATACAACTAGTTCAACTAAGGTAAACCGAACACAACTCCACCAACTGTCTCATCAACTCCACCAAACTCTGCCACATGAGTTCTAACTGAAGTCAACCATGCAATAGCTCAACTAACCCATAGGAAAAGCGTATTTCCTTCGTCACCAAACATGTGCCACATCCATAGCTCAAATCAAGTGCTCCAAGAGGATAAGATAATGTTTATAGTCCAAATATTATTAAGAGCTAATATTTTGACTGACGATTTTTGATTGGCACTAAAATATAAATAGATTCCGCCAATATGTCTAAAAATAGAAATCCATCTATTTTTCCAACTTGACCAGCCATCCACAAATAGCATCCTGCAACTCATAGAATATGATCGACATGTCTAAAAATAGACATAGTTTAAAAATAGACTTTGCGACAAAAATCACCTGTGTGGCCCCCACCTAGTTTAGGTGATCACTTTACAACTAAGATCAGGAAAGATGTTTCAGGATGCCTCCTTCACTTTTTCTTGTTGAAATCTTCAACACTCCCTCTCAACAAGAAAGGATTGTCTTTGCATTACATGCAACCCCATGCATTCGCCCGCAACCTTTAAGGCAAGTGCCATGCAACTCCATGCATCTTCTCTCCGTAACTTCTGAACCGAATAGGCTCCAACCAACTCAATCAGTCTGATGCATCTATCATCAAAGTCTTTGACTTCTGCTGGGCCTAACTGCACATGTCATCAGGAACCACTGCGCTGTTGAAATCTTGCACCCATGCACTCTGCACTTGCTGTCAACTCTGATTCGCGCTCTAGTATCTGACACTGTCACTTTGATCTGCCTACATCAATCCAACTGATCATGCTACTGCTGCTCTGTGGGAACCTCGTAGCCAGGTTAAATTCATGAGATCCACATCATCTCATGAATCCTACCCATAAATCTCCTCTTGGGATTACTCATGCATGTCGCCCCACCTCTCACCTGGTGGTATAGCTGCATGCACTCCCTCTGCCCATCTGGCACGAAATTTCTCTGCATGAGTGGTTTCTCTCACTCCATGATACTCATCTTGTGGCTGCTCCACATCCCGAGGTTCACTATTACCTACATGAAAAACTAGCTCCCTCTCAAGCTTCAATTGCATGTCTTTCTTACACTTCCCAACAGTAGGAAGCTCCGTAGAAATCCCATCTACTTCAAGTCTGT
Source organism: Pinus albicaulis (assembly GCA_034641835.2). Lineage (NCBI taxonomy): Eukaryota > Viridiplantae > Streptophyta > Pinopsida > Pinales > Pinaceae > Pinus > Pinus albicaulis. Next base: position 1,347,080,791 of record CM076570.1, on the reverse strand, counting down.
AGAGATTCTTGGCTCGAATCCAAACCTTCTTGACTTGTCCTATTGCTTTGTGCCGAAGGAAAACTTTTCCTTCACTAAAGACAACAGCATAGCCTTTATCCTCTAACATTGCGACTGAGATTAAATTCTTCTTTAAACCTGGAACATGCACAACATATTTTAAATGAAAGAGTTTACCTTGACACCCTCTGAAAGGTAATGGTACCAATGCTGGTCACACCGTATCATCCATCGTTGCCCAACTCAACATGCATCTGGAGATATTTCTCCACCAAGTCACTGAAAATTTTCTCATCTCTCGTCATGTGAAAGGAAGCACCACTATCAAAGTACCACCCCAATCCCAATGCACTAGACACCATGCATGAGATCAATGAGAAGTCCAGCTCAAATTGCGAGGTAAGAGCCTCACCAGCTGAAGCTCTAGCAGCCTGCTTGTTCTTCTTCTTCTGTGGACAATTTGTGGCGTAATGCCCATGCTCGTGACAGTGAAAACACTTCACTTTGGACATGTCACACTCTTTACCATCCACACCGGATTGAGAAGCATTATTCTTTCCCTTTACCTTCCTTTCTTTGGCAGCCAAAGCACAATCCTCTTCATCAGATTCCTTTGATGAAGATCCATCCCTGGTACTCCGCCTTATCTCCTCTTGCACAAGATTAAACCAAAGTCGCTCCCATCCTGGCAATTTCTCCCGACCATTGACAGAGTCCTGATAGGAGTGCCAACTCTTCGAAACCCCAAGGAAGGCCAAGCTAAAAAATTCCTCATCATCCAAACTAACTCCTACACTCCCAAGCTCATCCCTGCAGTGGACAAACTTTGTCAAGTATACCGAAATAGTGTCATTCTTCTCCATCTTTATTTTCTTGAGTTTATCCTTGAGCGCCAACTTCCTCTGGTCGCTCTTGCTTTGGAATAAATCTGTCAAGGCTTTCCACATCAAAAATGGAGAAGCCTTACCATGCAGGCTGGATACTATGTGATCCTTCACGCCCTCCAACAGAATCCTTCGACACCTTGCTATCTTCTTTTGCCAAGCCTCAACCAAGGCAGCATCGCTAGAAGAAGGCTTTGGAACTTCAACATCTATGAACTCCTTCAGCCCATTATCATCTAACACCACCTCCATCCTATCTCTCCATGCAATATAATTCGAGCTGCCTTCAAGAGCATACTCCAATCGCAATCCTTGATAAGACATTTTGACTTCGACACCAAGAAAACACTGCTGCAAATTCGAATTCCACCAGCTCAAAACTCAACCGCTTCTGATCTGTGAGAAAAAAGTATTTCTAGCACAGAGATCGACTGTAGGGGCATTTACTGGATTTTTCACCTTTCAAAGAAATGATGAATCCAGAGGCTACCTGGCCCTCTTACAGACTCTGTCTACCGAAATAAAATGTAATCACTGTAATAGATCCGATGATCAACTTCGCTCCGATACCATGTAGAAATTTGAATAATAGATGAGTTATTCACCGAGATTATCCTGATTACACACTATTTGAGCTTCATGCATAATACATAACCTCTTCTACCATTGATCATCAATTTGCGGAATTAGAAGCAGTCGCATGTGCACATTAAAACATAATCAAGCACACATATCAACACAGTATGTAATGGGGAAAGCTTACAGCTGAAAACCCCCAACTATCTGTATATTATAATGATAGAGAACATGTAACAATACATAGCACAAAGCTCCTCACAAGCTCTCAGCACTATCTCACATGCTACACACAAAACAAGCTCAAATCATGCACATCCCATGCTCCAATCTGCTCCACCTGTCTGCCTGCCTCTACTGCGCAATCCAAGATAAATAATGATGAGATCCAAGTTCGAATCCCACTGGCTTGTACTGCACAATCCTCATTGGAAATCTCAATAAATGTGTGTGCAAATATCATGCACAGCTATAGTCACAACTAATAGTAGACTCACCCTTTCACCCACCTCTAACACTGGTCTCCACTGAACTGTCCATGCACTGCAGTTAACTGATGTATTCTTTAGTTGATTTATGAGTTAATAATTAGTGAATTAATTAATAATTAATTCACACCACTCATCACTAGTGTATTTATCAATTAGACTAAATACAACTAGTTCAACTAAGTTAAATTGAACACAACTCCATCAACTGTCTCATCAACTCCACCAAACTCTGCCACATGAGTTCTAACCGAAGTCAACCATGCAATAGCTCAACTAAACCCTATGAATAGCGTAATTCCTTCTGTCAGCTGCATGTGCCACATCCGTAGCTCGAACTGAAGTGCTCCAAGAGGATAAGATAATGTTTATAGTCCAAATATTATTAAGAGCTAATAATATTCGACTGATCTATTTTTAGACTGGAAATCTGAAAATAGATTCTGCCAAATATGTCTAAAAATAGAAATCCATCTATTTTTCCAACTTGACCAACCATTCATAAATAGCATCCCACAACTCATATAATATGATCGACATGTCTAAAAATAGACATAGTCTAAAAATAGACTTTGCGACAAAAATCACCTGTGTGGCCCCCCACCTAGTTTAGGTGATCACTTTCCAACTAGGATTAGGAAAGATGTTTCAGGATGCCTCCTTCATTGTTTCTTGTTTCAATCTTCAACACTCACATCTATAAATATGGAAGTGTTGCTACTCCTAGACTTTCACAACCTACAAGGTTGACACCACAACAATTGGATGAAAAAGGAGAAAAGGGGCTTTGATACAGTTGCAATAGAAAATATAATAAAGGTCATAAGTGCACTGAGAAGAAATTATTTTACCTCGATTGTGAAGAGGAGGAAGAAAATGAAGAAGAAACTTCAAAAGTAGAGGATATACACTAGGAAGAAACCTTAGAAGAAGAAGAAATGAGTCCAATTATATCATGTAATGCATTGGCAGGAATTACCACTCATCAAAATCTCAATATACAAGGACATATCAAGAATAAAAAGGTAATAGTGTTGATTGATTCGGGTAGTACCCATAATTTTATTCATTGTAAGGTAGCCAAGGAATTGAATTGTTTCCTATACCCAATACCAGAATGTCAAGTGATGGTTGCAAATGGAGGAACTATAAATTTCTCTCGAAAATTCCATAATATCAAGCTAGCCATGGGGGAATACGTATTGAATAGTCCAATTCTTTCCATTCCAATGGGAGGTGTTGATGTTCTACTAGGAGTACAATGGTTATAATATTTGGGGATGGTAGGTTTTAATTTTCAAGAACTTTTCTTGAATTTTTTTTCGAAAGGAAAGGAAATCGAATTACAGGGTATCGCATGGAAGCCAGGAAAGATAATAAGCTCTAATGTCATGACAAAGCTTCTTAATAAAGAACAACGGGGCGTAACTGCACAATTATGCTCACTAGAAGTTCCAACATCAAAATCATCTATTTCTCCAAATCTCCAAAATGTCCTCGACAAATATTCCAAGGTGTTTGATACTCCCAAAGGACTCTCACCTATTCGTGATAATGATCATGCTATTCATTTGATTCCAGGAAGTGTTCCTCCAAAAATCAAGCCTTACAGATATCCTTATGTCCAAAAGAGCGAAATTGAACATATGATTGCAGAAATGTTAGAGACTGGTATAATTCAACCTAGTCAAAGTTCTTTCTCCGCTACAGTAGTATTGGTGCACAAAAAATATGGATCATGTTGCATGTGTCTAGATTATATGGAGCTCAATAAGCTAACTATTAAAGATAAATTTCCCATTCTTATGATTGATGAATTATTGGATGAATTACATGGAGAAATTTATTTTACCAATTTGGATCTTCATTCAGGATATCATCAAATTAGAATGAAGACTGAAGATATTCTGAAAAAAAACATTTCGAACTCATGAGGGTCATTATGAATTTTTGGTCATGCCTTTTGGCCTTACCAATGCACCTTCTACATTTCAAGGGTTGATGAATTCCATTTTCAAACCATTCCTTAGAAAATTTGTGTTAATATTTTTTTATGATATACTAATCTACAACAGGTCTTGGAAGGATCATGTTCTACATGTTGAGAGGGTGCTCAAACTATTGGAGGAGAAACAATTATATGCAGAAACATCCAAATGTTTCTTTTGAGTACAAGAGGTAGAATATCTGGGTCATATTGTATCTCACGAGGGTGTTAAGGTAGTCCCTGACAAAATTAAATCCATTAAGGAATGGAAATTCCCCACAACCATAAAGAAGTTGTGCAGATTTCTTGGGTTAACAAGGTATTATAGCAAGTTTGCTAAAAACTATGGGAGAATAGCAGCACCTCTAACAACATTATTGAAGAAGGATGCATTTTCATGGACTATTGAAGTAACTAAGGCCTTTGAACATCTTAAAGAGGCAATGTTCCTAACACCATTCTTAGTTATGCCAGACTTCACAAAAACCTTTATTGTGGAATGTGATTACTCAAGAAATGAAATTGATGTTGTTTTAGTGCAAGAAGGAAGACCCATTGCTTTTGAAAGTCGTTCAATCAAAGGAAAGTATTTACAAAAGGCTATTTATGAGAAGGAAATGTTGGCAATACTACATGCACTAAAGAAATGGAGACCTTACCTAATGGGAAGATACTTCAGGTAAAAAATGATCATGATAGTCTTAAACATTTTTTGGAACAAAGACTCTCTTCAGAAGAGTGGCAAAAATGGGTCACAAATATGTTGGGTTATGACTTTTAAATCGTCTACAAAAAGGGAAGCTAAATGTTGTTGCAGATGCACTCTCAAGAAAGGATGAAGAGGTGGAAGCATTTCTTTGTGCCATTTCAATTATCTAAATAGATTGGATAACCGAAGCAAGGGATGAATGGAAAGAGGATGAAGAAGAGTGGACTCTCATTCAAAAGTTGTTGCAAGATCCTAGTACATCTAATACATTTAGTTGGAAAAATGATTCCTTATGGTACAAAGTTCACTTATATATTTGCAAGAATTCCCAACTAAAACAAAAGATTCTTTTGGAATTGCACACTTCTCCTTTAGGAGGACACTCAGGATTTTTAAAAACTTACCACGAGGTGAAGAAAGTTTTTTTTTGGGATGGCCTTAAATCTGATATTAAAAATTTTGTGGTGGAATTTTTGGTTTTCCATCAAAATAAAGTGGAGACAATTAAGACCCCAGGTCTTATACAACCTTTGTCCATTCGAAGTCAATGTTGGGAGGAGATTTCAATGGATTTTATCACAGGTTTACCTAAGTCCCAAGGAATGAGTTTCATCATGGTGGTATTTGATATACTTACCAAGTATGCACACTTTTGTACATTATCTCATCCATTTAAAGCAGGTACAGTTGCTACTGCATTTGTCGAAACAATTCAAAATCTACATGGAAACCCGAAGATTATTGTAAGTGACAAAGATCCCATTTTTACAGGAAATTTTTGGACAAAATTATTTTCTTGTTTGGGTACTCAACTAGCTCATAGCTCATCTTATCATCCTCAATCCGATGGTCAAACAGAGATAGTGAATAAATGTTTGAAAGTATATCTTCATTGTTTTGTATCTGATAAGCAAGCACAATGGGTCAAGTGGTTACCTCTGGCTGAATGGTGGTATAACACTTCCTTCCATACTACAACAAAATGACCCCATTTATGGCACTTTATGGATATCTTCAACCATCCATCACATCTTCTTTAAGGGAAAATGGTAAGGTTAAAGCAGTGGAGGATCACTTCGAGCATTAACAAGAAGTTCTCCAAATCTTAAAGGATAACCTAAATTTGGCAAAAAATCAAATGAAACAACAAGTAGATCAACATCACAGTAAGAGAAGTTTTGATGTGGGATACTGGGTATTTTTACGGCTACAACCATACAAACAAATGTCCCTCAAGCAAGAAAATAAGGATAATAAATTATCACCAGAGTACTATTGTTCTTATTATGGCATATAAATTAGCCCGCTTCCTGCTTCTTCACGAGTGCATCTAGTTTTCCATGTTTCATGCTTAAAAAAGGTTATAGGGGACAAACTTCCAGTTCAAACAATATTGGCAGAACTTGATGAGGAATGAAAAACCATATTGAAACTTGAATCAGTCATGGAAATAAGAACTCGACAACTACAAAATTGATCAATTTCAGAGTATGTCATCAAATGGAAGAAATTACCCATGGAAGATTCTACATGGGAGAATGAGAATTTTATACAAAAGCACCCAGAGCTACTCAGGCATTGAGGACAACACCTTTTTGAAGGAGAGGAGAATGTTAGGTCTAGTATGGTCCCTTATTGTTATTAGTGTAATCCCTTATTGTTATTTTTGTACTCCTGTAACCCCCATATTACTATTATTGTGCCCTTAAATTATTATTGTTAGGTCGGCTAGGACTACATTGTAGCCCCACTAGGATTACATTGTGGCCCCATGGACTCCTATATATAGAAAGGAGTTTTTGTCAATTGTATCATCCAAGAATTGTTCATTCATGTAATGTATTGGAGGTTTCCCCCTCCAAGTGGCTTATTTCTAAGGCGTTGATATCTCGTTTCTTCTATTTTTGGAGTTGGTTTCAGAAAATACAACCTTTTCCTTGAATAATATGTTTTGTCCTACCTCTTTTGGGAGAAAATTTTTTGCCCTCTGCATCAATATATAAAATTTTGTATAAATAAAAAAACATGTGAACAAATATGTACAAATTGAATGAAAATAATATTCAGATTGATGGCCACCTCGATATGGTTGGCCAACATCATGCCCACCTTGAGACTGTTGAGAACTAGAATGACCGCCAATTATTAAGAACCAACATGACCACCCATTGATTGGCCTCCAGGGGAATGCATATCACCACCCCCACACAATTGGCCACCACCTATTAATGGGCCACCAAGGTAATGTGTACCACCACCAACCTCACGCGAGGAGAGGGAAGCTTCATAAAAAAATATATGAATTTATAATTAATTCAAAAATACATTCATACATATAAATACATGTACATATGATTGATTAAATTGTGTGAACCATACCACGATTGTGTGAACCATGGCCATGCTCCATTGATGGAGTAGATACTCTTGTCCTCCTAACTCCTAAAAAATAAAAAATGAAATTTATTAAAAACTAATTTAACTCACAAAATTGATAAAAAAATCAATTCCATATGTATACATGTATGTACATGGGGATAAAACATTATATATAGTCAATAAAAAAATTAATTGATGTGTGAAACTCAATTTAAACAAGAAATTGTTGAATTCCTCTCATTTTAATTTTATAAAAATGTGAAGCTCACCAAGTTGCCCTTACATGGTGGGAGCACACTTGGTATATTATTGAAAAAAACACATGGTCATTAAAAATGACACATTTATAAGTAAAAAACACATACATATCAAAGATATGTTACAATGTCCATCAATACATTTTGAAGGAGAGCGTCTCAACATTAATTCATTTTTTAGAGATGAATATTGAATTTGCATTGCCCCATATAATATTAATTCATCTATTAATTCATTTTTGACAGATGAATCTTGAATTGGCATTGCCCCACACAATAGATCACTAGACATCTTATTATCATTTGCACAATTTCTTATACTAAAAAAATGAAATTGTCTAGCAATATTGTTTGCTTTTCCATGCATTTGTTTTAGCCTCTCATTCTTAACTTGGTACATGCATTTCATCTGGTTGCACACAAGTTTAGAATCAGCAAAAATTACAATTCCATTTGATCCATACTCCCTAGATGTTCCCAAGCCTTCTATCAATGCAATATAATATGCCTCGTTGTTTATTGTTCTTCCCGATATATTCATTTTCCTTTGGAGGACCTTTTTAGTTGTAATACTGCAAAGCACATATGTAATCACTATTTTCCCTAGATTGGGATAGAACGAAACATCTATGCATAATGTCCATTTTCAAACATATTTAGTGGGTTTTCTAATCCCTGAAAAAATAAATTCAATAAAATATATTAAATTAACATTTATTGCAAATGCATGGGTGAAATTACATGTACATGGTTTTCCTTAAAATTTATGGGTGAAATTACATGTACACAGTTCCCAAAAACACTAGAAAATCCCTTAAATTTTATGGGAGAAATGGCATGTACATGGCTTCCAAAAACACTAGCATTTTCCTTATTGCAAATGCCTTAAATTTTATTCCTTATTTCAAATGCCTTAAATTTTATTGAAAATGCCTTAAATTTTATGGGATAAATGGCATGTACATGGTTGGGAGAAATGACATGTAGATGGTTCCAAAAAACACTAGCAAATGCCAACTTTATGGGAGAAATGACATCTACATGGTTTCAAAAAACACTAGAATTTTCCTTAAAAATATATTAAATGAATATTTATTGCAAAGGACTAAAATTTTATTCAAAATGCATGAGAGAAATGACATGTACATGGTTTCCAAAAACACTAGAATTTTCCTTTAAAATATCTTAAATTAACATTAATTGCAAATGACTTAAATTTTATTGCAGATGCCTGGGAGAAATGGCATGTACATGGTTTTCCTTAAAACACTAGCATTTTCATTAAAATATATTAAATTAAAGTTTATGGGAGAATGACATGTACATGGTTTGCCTTAAACTTGATGGGAGAAATGACATGTACATGGTTTTCCTTATAGTTTATGGGAGAAATGACATAGAAATGACATGCCTTAAATTTTTCCTTGAGTTTATGGGAGAAATGACACATGTACATGGTTTGCATTAAAATTTTCCTTAAATTTTATGGGAGAAATGACATGTAAATGGTTATCCTTAAAGTTTTACTTAAATTTTATGGGAGAAATAACATAGAAATTAAATGTACATGGTTCCAAAAACACTAGCAAATGCCTTAAAGTAAATATTTCCTTAAAGTTTATGGGAGAAATGACATAGAAATGACATGTACATGGTTATCCTTAAAGTTTGCCTTGAGTTTCTGGGAGAAATGGGAGAAATAACATGCGCATCGTTATCCTTAAAGTTTGCCTTAAATTTTATGGGAGAAATGACATGTACATGGTTCCAAAAACACTATCAAATGCCTTAAAGTAAATTTTTCCTTAAATTTAATGGGAGAAATGACATAGAAATTGCATGTACATGGTCCCAAAAACACTATAAAATGTCTTAAAGTTTATGGAAGAGAGGAGAAATGGGATGTACATGATTTTCCTTAAATTTTTCCTTGAGTTTATGGGAGAAATCCTTGATTTTATGGGAGAAATGACATGTACATGGTTTCACATAAAGTTTTCCTTAAAGTTTATGGGAGAAATCACCTCTAGAAATGACATGCCTTAAAGCTTGCCTTGCTTAGAGTTTAAGGGAGAAATGACATGTACATGGTTTGCCTTAAAGTTTGACTTATAGTTGATGGGAGAAATGACATGCCTTAAAGTTTGCCTTCAGTTTATGGGTAATTGACACATGTATATGGTTTGCCTTAAAGTTTATGGGAGAATTGACATGTACATGGTTATCCTTAAAGTTATCCCTGAGTTTATGGAAGAAATGACATGTACATGGTGTTGGGAGGTATAAATGCTAGATTTACACCCACATTTAAATTGTCAATCTGGGGCTATAAGACTTAGAGACGTAGCAAAATACATGCCAGAATATGGCCTCGGGGAATTGCATAATCAAAACCCTAGAACTAATTCAAATTGGAAATCATGGAGGAAAAGAAATAAGACATTTCAAAGTAGGCACATTGTAATTTAATAACCTATGCAGGAAATAAAGGGTGCAAAACTTCTTAATCAACTACAACTACACTTGCGAATATTAGAGCATGAAATAAATAACTATTTAAAATCGATACTTAAAATGCTTCTTCAAGATCTGAACTTAAAATGCCACTTTAAAAAGATGCAAGTATTGTTGCTGGAAAGAAATCACAAGTGTATGGAAATATTCAATTCAGCCTTTTAAATTATTGAGCGAGGATATCTTCAATATTATTTGTTAGACACTTATATTAATCTTGGTATTAAGTTATACTTAACAAATATTGTTCTCTTAATTCCAAGATCAACTTCATGCAGTGATCTAAATTGTGTATAAGTGTAATACAATATAAATGTCAAATTAAATGAAACCCTTGTTGATTTTATATCACGATTATTCCCATTTTGAATCCATGCAACTTAATACATATTGTTATAAGATAAATTGAACAAGGCACGATGAGGAAAAGTAAGAAGCACTTGTTAATTAATATTCTGTTTTTTTAATCTAATTGCTAGAACATAAATGAATCGTAAATTAACTATGTTTTTAAATATAATAACCAAACCTATGTATTTAAATATTAAATGTAAAGGAAGTGGTAGAACAAATTGTAAATCTCACCACACTATTCAGGAAATGAAACCACAACTCAGAAATGAAACACAATCAAACGCACACATGTAATAAAATGTAGAGAAATAAATCATTCTAATAAGATATTAAATAAATCCTAAGTAAACTTGACAAATGAGCTGACTGATGGGCCGGATCACCCAGCTCAATCCTCCTGAAAGAAAACTACATTAAAACGTTATCTCAAAAATTCAAAATAGCCTGAAAATGAAAATTAAATGCGGATTGAATCACATTACATAAATCAAATTACAAAAGCGTTCAATCAAACTAAATGATACAAGTATTATAACACCAGCTTCATTCCATGATCTAACATTTTGTTGCAATCCTAACATCTCCTATTATCTATGATCTAGCCTCCACCTCCTATATTCCCCTATGCATGCAAAACTCCTTTGCTTTTATAGCAGTAGGGCTGCTCCTAAATTAATGGATCCATGCTTCTAATTTTAGCTCGGTTGGTTGAACATATTAGAACCCAGAAACGAGAAAATATGTTTTAGCTATGCTTAGAAGACAATGGTTGTTTAAAGCTACGCGCATCAATCTTGGTCACATACTCCTTCATGCTAATCTTGGTATTTTTGTTGAAGTTAACGGCTTCTAGAGAAAATAAGAGAGCATCGAGTGGCGCATCAACCATATTCAATGAATCCTATGAAATGAAAAGAGTATAGAGCTTCCATTGCCTCTGTGAAGTCACATGTTTATGCTCAAACCAAACCATACTAATCTCTATTGTTATCAACATTCAAAAAGCTGTGAAATACGCATGACAAATCGTATCCACCTCCTGAAATCTTCATTATACTGGTCTCTACATCAAATCCTACGTAGCCTTTGCATTCTCTCAAATTAAGATCTTTCAGGGAAGGGACAATTGCTTTATAGGATTTTAGTAGTAGCACGCTTCTCATTTCCATAAATATAAATACATGATAGGAAACTACCATGACTCATAGGTTGACACAAAAATCATGTAGCAACATTCGCATAATACATTTTTCTTGGGAAGCAACTGTGTTTGTCTCGCTCTGAATTTTGTACTTGCTCAGCAAGCTTGTATTCTCAAGTATTATAAAAGGAAGCCTGGATAAGAAGAATACTCTCTCTCTTGTGGAGTTAGTTGAGTGAAACTTGCAATAACCTCTTCCATATTAATCCTTTCTCTGAACCAAAGTGTGGGCTTTCTAGTGGGTGAGAACATGATGAGCACAATATCAATATCGCATAGAATCGATAGCTCTTTCACCTTATGGAGAATTCCATTCCTTCGCTTAGAGTAAGTAACCTCCATATTGTTCATATTCTCCAACCTCTTTGCATTGAGAAAGAGCCCATGGATGACTTACAACACTTCTAATATCTTCTTTCTTCACATCGGAGAGTCCAAGAAGGCAATGTTGGACATGAAGTTGGACTTCACCCACAATATGCAAATTTTGACAAAGTAGAAAATCGTTATTGCGGTGAATGCTGCCAACAACAGAATTTTATATGGGAATAAATGCTCCGTCAACTGTCTAGAGTTTGACTGTATAGAATACAACTTCAAACTGTTCACAAGGAACTGCCTCATGTTGTGGATAGGCTTTCAAAGCTGCAACCTCACTATATGTTCCTGGAACATCCTGATAGGCCACACGAGATTGTGAACCACGACATGATGAAAGATCTAGATCTATTGTGGTGTCAGATGTTTCATTGTTGCAGCAGATAACTAGGAAATGCAGCACTACACATAGATGTAGCTTAGCACGACCTTTTTCATGATATTTTCATTCACAGAAGTGTCGCCCTTGTTGATGAATTGAGCTCTCCTTCAATCCATTAGTTGCACAAAGCTTCCATGGTATCTATTTTTATGACTAATAAATAAAACACAAGGGAGTTTTGGAAATATACAAATGATGTGGGATAGCTTAAATCAAATTTTGGACATGAGCTTGAGATCCATAAGGATATACAATTTGAAGTTGCGCTTTATGCCTCAACGCTAACTGGAGTGATGAACTTTTGTTCTTTAGTCTTGATCTCTACAAAAAATGAATAACATACACTCTATAGGCTCAACCTCTACTATATATATATACAATGGCGGAATTATTAAACAACAATTTCTCGATTTTGAGCTGTGCCATGCAATCAAGTTTTGATATAGACAAGTGGCTTAACCTCGACATGAAACATTAATATTTTTGTCCACATTTATATTTCCGATTGAAGTGGTCGTGTATTACGCCTCACATCATCTATGGTAGAATTTGGCTTACATGGTGAGGCATACATTACTTGATTGCAGTTAACATTACAGATTGCTACCTGCCACCAAGAAGGAATTTATTAATGAAATTTATACAAAAATACTCTTCAATTAACTAATAAGAAGAATTTATAGTTTAATAATTATTTCCTCTAAATAACTCTAATTAACAACAAAATAGGTTAATAATGATTAAAACACTAGGTATAAGCATGTAATTATTCGATAAAGACTGCAAAATTTTGGAAAAAAAGGCGGCTCAACATTCCCCCACGCTAAAATTCTTGCACGTCCTCGTGCAAGCCAAACCTTTGAATGATAAAACTATGAAAGAAGGTAGGGGAACTATTTGAAGATTAAGAGTGTTAGCAAAATTCTAGTGAGTAAAGATGAATATACCTAGTATTGCAATGCATTCATTAGCCTGCAACATAACTATTACAATAATAACAAAAACCATGTTACAGTTCTAAAGAAAGTATCGATTGTAGGAATTAAACAAGATCAAGTACTGAAAGTAGTCATTATAGAGAAACGAGTATGTCACATACCTATTACCTTGTCCCAAATGAATTCCCTATCTTGTTTATGCCCAAAGTCTTATGATAAAAATCAAATTTTTCTAAAAGGTGCAATTTCAAAAATACTACCACAAGATTCCTGCACCCACTATAAAAATATTGTACTTAGGTCATGCAGCACATATTTAAAGGCAACTACAATCAATACACATTGTTGGCAACCAACACCTTGTGAGTAGTCATCATTGAGTATTTCATCACTTCAATCAAAATGAGTTATACTGCCAGAAAAAGGGAAATAAAAATAAATTAATATGACACCTTCCTGGACCAATCAACAACCTCTTTATTGAACACTCTAAATTTCGTTGTCATCTGGATTCAAAACCAAATTTTTGCTTAATCTAGTACAAATAATTACCTTCGCTAAGGGTACCACATCATTAAATATTCTTGATTTTTGAAAAGTAGAACTCAAAGCGTCATGTTCAAATCATCTTAAAACCATTTTCCAAGAAAAAGGATGAGTTTTTAGGGAAAGAGAAGAATAACTAAGCAAATCATTGTATGCAATTAACTTTAATACCACAGACATGGCCCTACTACCCGCAAGTGTCCATAACCTCAACAGTGATGTATTTGACCCAGCGAAATGTCTGTGTCCCACTTACTAGATAAAGATTCAGAGTTAGCTTATTTGACTTTTAGATGAAGGCCATTATCCTGGCTTGGTAGCTAGATGATGGAATTTCCACTCACAAGAAGTAACATGGTTGAACAAGTCGGCTCGTGATGAGACCTCCTGTCTTCCAGCTTTTGGCTATAAGCCATTACTCTAGCTTGATGACCAGTAACAATAATGTCATGCATTTTAGGTGACATGATCATGGTAGGTCAGATCATCACAAGACCTCCTATCCTCCCCTAAATATTTTGTAATATTTTATTATGATTAACCTTAACGTTTACCTAATAAGTGGGGAGACATATCTACTCGTTAAGAGTACAGGATGGCATGAAAAGTTTTTAATGAATAATCATTATTGGCTAGTTCCTCTACCCTAAAGACTTATTAAAAATACCCCAGATAATGACTGAACGATTCTTTGAGTTAAGAATGCTAGTGTTCTTATGAATAACTCATTATGATCTTTACAAGAGTGGTCCACCATAGGGGGTTTTTCAATAGTACATTCTAAGGGAAACTGAAAACATATATCTCAGATGATAACTCATTTGTAGTGATTAATCCTAGTTACTTTCACAAAATCATGAGGTATTAGAGTGAATCGTACTCAAAAATATTTGTCACCACTGTATGTGTTAACAACTAATGTGTATCAAAAGTAGTTTCAACAACCATACTTTAAAAATCAAAACCTTAATAGCATTATTATAACATCTTTTATTCATGAAAATTTATTCTTCTACCCTACCCTACCCTAAGAAGCAGAAGACTCCCTTCTAAGTATAGGAGTACTTCCAATGCACCCATGTGTGAAATAGAAGGATAATTATACTCATGTTCAAATTTGAAAAGTATATGCGAAAAAATACCAGAACATGAGGTACCAGCTCCACTAATTGATGTGATGCTACCACCTGCCGAATGATAATGAGAAGTGGATACTGAAAGTCATTTGGAACCAAGATTATATGGGATCCATATACTCTTACTCATTGGATTCATGAGTAACATTTGATGCATCGTGAAAATCCTCCACATTTCTTTGTTTATCCTCTAAAGTGCTAGTGAGATCAGATAGATGTTCTGCTTCTGATGGCTTCTCCTCATCATGCATGATCCACAGCTTCTTGGTCTCCTTAAGAATATCTTCCAGATCTTCATGAATCTTCTATTCCAGAGGAGTGGACCTTTCCCTGATTTATGCCAAAATATCATCTTTCTGTGAAGTAGAGACTCCAGCTTTTGCTATAATTTGAGATAATTCTTGGAATAACATCACACTTCCTAACATTTTACTACAAGTTGGAAAGCATCAAACTTGAAATATTTGTTTACGGACAACCAAACTTTGGAGTGACTCCAAAAAAAAGTGGACGTGTGGCTCTTCACTCACGTATTATCATCATCTCCGCCCTCTAGCTACCCTGCGGAGGTAAAAGCGAAAAATTAATCAACTTCAATTGTACTAAGGAAATAAATCCACACTTTGCAGAAAAGAAAATCACACTTTGCAGAAATTGAATAACCTAGATTGTGGAAAAGAAAGTTACCTAATAAAAGAAATTACTCCTAAAAACTCAATTGCGGTAAAAGAAACAAAACCCATTTTGCAGTAAATAAAATCACTCATTTGCGGAAAGGAAAGCATGGCTCGTGAGCTTTCTGGAAATACCATCTTGTATGCTTCAACATGTAAGGGGAATCTCATTAATCTAAAAACTTAATTGTGAAAGAAAGTATAACAAATCAGTGAGGCCTTATCCTACAACACCTCCCTGAAAATGGCGCCAAAATGTTGGGAGGTATAAATTCTAAATTTACACCCAAATTTAAATTTTCAATCTGGGGTCGTAAGACATAGAGGTGTAGCAAAATATATGCCAGAATACGGCCTCGGGGACTTGCATAAACAAAACCCTAGAACTAATTCAGAAAGGAAATCATACAGGAAAAGAAATAAGACATTTCAAAGTAGACACACTGCAATTTAATAACCTATGCAGGAAATAAAGGGTGAAAAACTTCTTAACCAACTACAACTACACTTGTGAATATGAGAGCATGAAATAAATAGCTATTTAAAATCTATACTTAAAATACTTCTTCAAGGTCTATAATTAAAATGTCGCTTTAAAATGATGCAAGTACTATTGCTCGAAAGAAATCACAAGTGTATGGAAATATTAAATTTAGTTTTTTCAATTATTGGGTGAGGATGTCTTCAAGACTATTTGTTAGACACTTACTTAATTTAATCTTGGTACTCAGTTATGCTTAACAAATATTGTTCTCTCAATTCCAAGATCAACATCATGCAATGATCTAAATTGTGTATAAGTACCAAAAAATATAAATGTCAAATTAATTGAAACCCTTGTTGATATTATATCATTATTATTCCCATTTTGAATCCCTGCAACTTAATACATATTGTTATAAGATAAATTGAATAGGGTACGATGAGGAAAAATAAGGAGCACTTGTTAATTAATATTCTATTTTTTTAATCTATTTTCCGGAACATAAATGAATCATAAATTAACTATATAGTTAAATCTAATAACCAAACCTATGTATTGAAATATTAAATGTAAAGGAAATGGTAGAAAAAATTGTAAATATCACCACACTATTTAGGAAATGAAACACAATCAAACCCACACATGTAATAAAATGCAGAGAAATAAACCATTCTAACAAGAAATTAAATAAATACTAAGTAAACTCAATAAATGAGCTGGCTGATGGGCCCAATCACCCAACTCAATCCTCCTGAAAGAAAACTTCATTAACACATTATCTCATAAATTCAAAATAGCCCGAAAATGCAAATTAAATGCAGATTGAATCACATTACAGAAATCAAATTACAAAAGCATTCAATGAAACTAAATGATACAATTATTATAACGCCAGCTTCATTCCATGATCTAACATTCTGCTGCAATCCCAGGATGTCCTATTCTCTGATATCTAGTATCTGCCTCCTATATTCCCCTATACGTGCATGAATCCTCTGCCTTTATAGCAGCAGGGTTGCTCCTAAATTAATGGATCCATGCTTGTAATTTTAGGTCGGTTGGTTGAACATATTAGAACCCAAAAACAAGAAAAAATATTTTATCTATGCTCGGAAGCTAATGATGTTGACAGCTTTGCGCACCAATCTTGTTCACATACTCCCTCACGCTAATCTTGGTATTTTTGTTGAATTTAACAGCTTCTAGAGAAAAGAAGAGAGCATCGAGTTGTTCATCAACCATATTCGATGAATCCTATCGAATGAAAAGAGTATAGAGCTTACATTGCCTCCGTGAAGTCACATGTTATGCTCAAACCAAACCATACTAATCTCTATTGTTATCAACATTCAGAAAGCTGTGAAATTTGCTTGAAAAATTGTATCCACCTCCCACAATATTCATTATATTGGTATCTAGATCAAATCCCATGTAGCCTTTTCATTCTCTCAAATTAAGATATTTCAGGGAAGGGAAAATTACTTTCCAAGATGGTAGTAGTAGCATGCTTCTCATTCCCATAAATCTGAATACAGGATAGGAAACCACCATGACTTGCAGGTTGACACAAAAATGATATAACAACAGTCGAGTAATACATTTTTCTTGCGCAGCAACTGTGTTTGTCTTGCTCTGAATTTTGTACTTTCTCAACAAGCCTGTAGTCTCATGTCTTATAAAAGGAAGCCCAGACAAGAAGAATATGATCTCTCTTGTGGACTTATATGAGTGAACCTTGCAATAACCTCTTCCACATTACCCCTTTTTCCGAGCCAACTTTTGGGATTTATAGTGGGTGAGAACATGATGAGTGCAATATCAATATCGCATAGAATTGATAGCTCTTTCACCTTCTAGAGAATGCCACTCCTTTTCTTAGAGTAAGTAAACCACCTATTTTTCATATTCTCTAGCCTCACATTTAGCAAGAGCTCGAGGATTACTTACAATGCATCTAATATCTTCTTTCTTCACACTGGAGAGTCCAAGAAGGCAATGCTGGATAGGAAGCTGAACTTTACCCACTATATGAAAATTTTGACAAAGTATAAAATCGTAATTGCGGTGAATGCTACCAAAAAAAGAATTTTCTATGGCAAGAACTTCTCTGTCAACTGTCCAAATTTTGAATGCCTAGAATAAAACTTCAAACTGTTCACAAGGAAACACCTTGTGCTGTGGATAGGCTTTCAAATATGCAACCTCACTATATGTTCCTGGAACGTCCTGATAAGCTACACGAGCTTTTGAACCATGGCGTGATGAAAGATATAGATCTGTTGTGGTGTTAGATGATTTAGTGTAGCAGTGGATAACTAGGCAATACAACACTACACATAGATGTAGCTCAGCACAACCTTTTTCATGATATTGTCATTCACAGAAGCGTCACCCTTGTCGATGAATTGAGCTCCCCTTTGATCCATTAGTTGCACAAAGCTTCAAAGGTATCTCTTTTATGACCAATAAAAAAAACACAGTGGAGTTTTGTAAATATACAAATGATGTGGGATAGCTCGGATCAACTTTTGGACATGAGGTTGAGATCCACAAGGATACACAATTTGAATTTGTGCTCTATGTCTCACGTGCTACCAAGAGTGATGGACCTTTGTTCTTTAGTCTCGATCTCTACCAAAAATGAATAACATACACTCTATTGGCTCAACCTCTGCTACATATATATACAATGGTGGAATGCTTAAACAACAATTTCTCAATTTCGAGCTCTGTCATCCAATCAAGTTTTGATATAGACAAGTGGCATAACCTCGACATGAAACATTAATATTTGTGTGAAAATATATATTTCCTATTGAAATGGTCTTGTATTATTCCTCACATCATCTATGGTAGAATTTGGCTTACATGGTGAGGCATACATTTCTTGATTGCAGTTAACATTACACATTGCCAACTGTCACCAAGAAGGCATTTATTAATGAAATTTACACAAAAATACTCTTCAATTAACTAATAATAAGAATTCATAATTTAACAATTAATGCCTATAAATACCTCCAATTAACAACATAATAGGTTAATAATGATTAAAACACTAGGTATAAGCATGTAATTATTCGATAAAGACTGTAAAAATTTGGACTAAAAGGCGGTTCAACACATGGTTATCCTTAAATTTTTCATTAAATTTTATGGGAGAAATGACATAGAAATGACATGTACATGGTTAAAAAAACACTAGAAAATGCCTTAAAGTAAATTTTTCCTTAACGTTTATGGAAGAAATGACATAGAAATGACATGCACATGGTTCCAAAAACACTAGCAAATGCCTTTTGTTTATGGGAGAAATGACATGTACATGGTTATCCTTAAAGTTTGCCTTGAGTTTATGGGAGAAATGGGAGAAATGACATGTACGTGGTTATCCTTAAAGTTTATGGGAGAAATGACATAGAAATGACATGTACATGGTTTGAAAAACACTAGCAAATGCCTTAACGTAAATTTTCCCTTAAATTTTATGGGAGAAATGACATAGAAATGACAGGTACATGGTTCCAAAAAAACGAAAAAATGCCTTAAATTTTAAGGGAGAAATGACATATACATGGTTATCCTTAAATTTTTCCTTGAGTTTATGGGAGAAATGGGAGAAATGGCATGTACATGGTTATTCTTAAAGTTTTCCATAAATTTTATGGGATAAATGACATAGAAATGACATGTACATGGTTCCAAAAACACTAGAAAATGCCTTAAAGTAAATTTTTCCCTAAATTTTATGGGAGAAATGACATGTACATTGTTCCAAAAACACTAGGAAATGCCTTAAAGTAAGTTTGCCTTAAATTTTATGGGGGAAATGACATAGAAATGACATGTACATGATTCCAAAAACACTAGAAAATTCCTTAATGTTTATGGGAAAAATGACATGTACATGGTTATCATTAAAGTTTGCCTTGATTTTATGGGAGAAATGGGACAAAATGACATGTACATGTTTATCCTTAAAGTTTTCCTTAAAGTTTATGGGAGAAATGGCATAGAATTGACATGTAAATGGTTCCAAAAACACTAGAAAATGCCTTAAAGTAATTTTTTCCTTAAATTTTATGGGAGAAATGACATAGAAATGACATGTACATGGTTAGAAAAACACTAGAAAATGCCTTAAAGTAAAGTTTGCCTTAACTTTTATGGGAGAAATGACATAGAAATTACATGTACATGGTTCCAAAAACACTAGCACATGCCTTAAAGTTTATGGGAGAAATTACATGTACATGGTTATCCTTAAAGTTTTCCTTGAGTTTATGTGAGAAATGGGAGAAATGACATGTACATGGTTATCCTTAAAGTTTTCCTTAAATTTTATGGGAGAAATGACATAGAAATGACATGTACATGGTTCCAAAAACACTAGCAAATGTCTTAAAGTTTATGGGAGAAATGACATGTACATGGTTATCCTTAAAGTTTGCCTTGAGTTTATGGCACAAATGGGGGAAATGACATGTACATGGTTATCCTTAAAGTTTGCTTTAAAGTTTATGGGACAAATAACATATAAATCACATGTACATGGTTCCAAAAACACTAGAAAATGCCCTAAAGTAAATTTTTCCTTAAATTTTATGCGAGAATGACATAGAAATGAAATGTACATGGTTCCAAAAAAACTAGAAAATGCCTTAAAGTTTATGGGAGAAATGACATGTACATGGTTATCCTTAACTTTTCCTTGAGTTTATGGGAGAAATGGGAGAAAGGATATGTACATGGTTATCCTTAAAGTTTTCCTTAACGTTTATGGGAGAAATTACATAGAAATGACATGTAAATGGTTCCAAAAACACTAGAAAATGCATTAAAGTAAACTTTTCCTTAAATTTTATGGTAGAAATGATATAGAAATGACATGTATATGGTTCCAAAAACACTAGCAAATGCCTTAGATTTTATGGGATAAATGACATGTACATGGTTATCCTTAAAGTTTTCCTTGAGTTTATTGGAGAAATGGGAGAAATGACATGTACATGGTTATTGTTAAAGCTTGCCTTAAATTTTATGAGAGAAATGACATAGAAATGACATCTACATGGTTCCAAAAACATTAGCAATTACCTTAAAGTAAAGTTTTCCTTAGATTTTATCGGAGAAATGACATATAAATGACATGTACATGGTTCCAAAAACACTAACAAATTCCTTAAAGTTTATGGGAGAAATTACATGTACATGGTTCCCAAAACACTAGAAAATGCCTTAAATTTTATGGGAGAAATGACATGTACATGGTTTCCAAAAACACTAGAATTTTCCTTAAAAATATATTAAATTAAAGTTATGGTTTGTCTTAAATTTTATGGGAGAAATGACATGTACATGGTTTGCCTTAATGTTTTCCTTAAGTTACAACCATGGAGTGATGTTGTCTTCCGAGGATGAACATTAGCCAAGAAAACCAAGTATGTGCATACGTTTAATTTGTTATGTTTATTTATGAACTTAATTCAAAATAAATATGATGTTAGAAATGAAAATATAATGATAGGTTATACAATATGGATGTATACTAATGTTTAGTATATGCACGTATGCATGTATGTCTCGTGGAGTTGTTGTGTGCATGCAAAAGTTGTGTGAAGAAAATGATCCTGCACACATAAATGAAAATATAATGATAGGTTCTACAAGATAGATGTAAACTAATGTTTAATATATTCATGTATGCATGTATGTTTGGTGGAGTTGTTGTGTGCATGTGAAAGCTATGTGAAGACAATTATCCTACACACTAGTATTATTCATGATAGGTTTCACAAGATGGATGTAGACTAACGTTTAATATATGCATGTATCCATGTATGTCTGGTGGAGTTGTTGTGTGCATAAGTATGTTACCACAAGCAACAATATTAAGTTCTTGGGAGAAGAAATTAAAAATCAAGTAATCAATATGAATCTATATCTCAATAAATATCAGATCAATATTAATATCAATGCATATCCAAGTCTGCTAAAAAGAAAAAGTCTTGAGAAAATTTTACATAATGTAAGTACTTCAGAAAAGTTCAAAATGTTAAATCTATTTCTAAAACAATATTTTTCAAAATGTTAAATGTATTTCTAAAAGAATATTTCACTACATTAACCAAGAATAGAATAATTACATTATACCTTATCTAAATTGTTAACCAATTTATTATGATAAAAATTAATTTGAACCACGTGACTATTAGATGAGGGTGATGATGTTGAGATTTAGAGGATCAATATTTCTCATGTTTGGGATGTTTGATTTGGTGTTGCTTCAATGTTGTGGCCATGACAGCTCAACTTCAACAATTGTAGATTAGAATACCTTCAATTTTGTTTACCATTAGTACTACCCTGATTAACAAAAAGCTACTTAATACATAGTCTTAGTTACCTATATGATTATAGCTCTTAATGGGAACAAATCTATGTTAGGTCCCTATATCACTAGTATAGCCCCTTATTATTGTTAGTGTAAACCCCATATTGTTATTGTTGTACCCTTGTAACCCCCATTTTGTTATTATTGTGCCCTTAAATTATTATTGTTAGGTCGGCTAGGATTACATTGTGGCCCACTAGGATTACATTATGGCCCCGTGGACTCCTATATATAGAAAGGAGGTTTTGTGAATTGTATCATCGAAGAATTGTTCATTCATGTAATGTATTGGAGGTTTCCCCCTCGAAGTGGCTTATTTCTAAGGCGTGGATATCTCTTTTCTTCTCTTTTTGGAGCTGGTTACACAACATTTGGTATCAGAGGTTTTGATTCTAGGGTTTCGCTGCTCCAAACAGGTCATCGTGCCATTTTCGCTATAACTTTTTTTCTACGAAGTTTCAGAAGCTGAAATTTTTAGGGTGTGAAGCTGAAATCCTGAGGAAGATTTTCTAATAATTTCAGAGCTTGGTTTGTAATATGTTTGGAGATATGATCTGTGGAAGTTAGGTATTTTTTCAGGCTCCTAAACAGGTCATCGTGGAATTTTGGCTATAAAAAAGTTTCTACGAAGGTTCAAAATCTGAAATTCATATGGTGGGAAGCTGAAATCCTGAGGAAATTCTTCAAAACATTTCAGAGCTTGGTTCGAAATATTTTTGGAGATATGATCTGTGGAAGGTAGTGCTTTTTCAGGCTCCTGAATTTTATCTCAAAGAGGTGATCGTGGGAAAGTTCAATAACTCTCTCTCTAGAGATTGGATTGGAGTGACGTCAAAGGTGGTCACAAGTACACGGCCTGTAGTTTCTTGGATATCAATTTCAGAGACAAAGAACAAAACAGTGACACGTGGCAAGTCATACAAGTTCGCTCTACTGAACTAGTCCAAAATTAGGTCATTGTGGGAGATTGGACACAAATTTGTCTTGGAGAATCCAAATCAGGTCAGACCTGTGGCATTTGAAAGAAGCTTCAGAGGGCTACTACAGGGCGGAATTTGAGATATCGAATATTTTCAATTACAGAGATAATTCATTTTCAATATCGAGCTCCTAAAAGCTAGTAAAAGGTGTGTATTTTTTTTTCTGAATTACATAAGTCTTGTTTGAAGAATCAAGTTGAATTGATTCCAAGGGAAACTTGTAGAATATATATCAATATTGGATTTTAAAATGGCCCCTAAAAAGAATTCAACACCCATTAAGCCTTCAGAAGGCTCTACTATGACTCATGAAGATGAAGAATTTCAACATGATCTATCAAAATTACAAGAGCAAATGCAACAGTTTTCACTCTCGCAAAGAGCAACAAAAAATGAAATGGAAGTTTTGAAGAAAGGCATGGAAGTGAAGATGGACGGTTTGAAGAAAGGCATGGAAGCTAAGATGGATGGCGTGGAAACTAAGATGGATGACATGAAAGACAACATGGAAAACATGAAGAGTGATCTAAAAGCATACATGGAAGGCTTGATGACAAGCTTAAAACCAGAAATGATTCCTAATGGCAGAAATATAGGAGAAGAACCTCATGATGAGAACAAAATAAATGTTAATCATGATTTCATAAACTCGAATGTTGGCGGGAAGAACCACCATATTCCAAAAATGGATATGAAGAAGTTTGATGGAAAGGATTCGGTAACATGGATACTACAGATGGAGCAATATTTTGATCTCCATAACGTGCAAAACACACAAAAGGTACGCATTGCAACTTTACATTTAGAAAAAAATACATTTGTATGGTATCGATGGCTTTGCTCCCGTAAAAAAATTGTCACTTGGTCAATTTTTGTGGAGGAAATGATAGCACATTATGAGGATACAAAGAGCAACACCTTCTTTAGCCAATTGATAAATCTCAAACAAAAGGGTTTAGTGGGGCAACACATTGAGGACTTCCAAAAATTGAATATAAGGGTAACTGATATTCCAGAGGGACACATGATTGATCTCTTCCTAGGCACTTTAAAGGATAACATCCAACATGAAGTTCGCGTTTTGGAACCTGATTCATTGGAGAAGGCATTCAGGTTGGCAAGAAAAGTTGAATGTAAAATTATGGCGACAAGGAAGCCTACTACTCAATTCTATAAAGAAGGAAGTGTTGCTACGCCTAGATTTCCACAACCTACAAGGTTGACACCACAACAATTGAAGAAAAAAGAGCAAAAGGGCTTTGCTACAGTTGTGATAGCAAATACACTAAAGGTCATAAGTGTGCTGAAAAGAAATTATTTTACATAGATTGTGAAGAAGAAGAAGAAAATGAACAAGAAGAGGATATACACCAGGAACCGGCCCTAGAAAAGGAAGAAATGAATCCGACCATATCATGTAATGCACTGGCAGGAATTACCACTCCTCAAACTCTCAAGATAGAAGGACAGATCAAGAAGAAAAAGGTAATAGTGTTGATTGATTCAGGTAGCACCCATAATTTTATTCATTGTAAGGTAGCCAAGGAATTAAATTGTTTCCTATACCCAGCACCAGAATGTCAAGTGATGGTTGCAAATGGAGGAACCATAAATTGCTCTGGAAAATGCCATAATATCAAGCTAACCATGGGGGAATATGTATTGACTAGTCCAATGCTTGCCATTCCTATGGGAGGTGCTGATGTTGTACTAGGAGTACAATGGTTACAATCTTTGGGGACGGTAGCTTTTAATTTTCAAGAACTTTTCTTGAAATTTTTTTCATAAGGAAAGGAAGTCGAATTACGGGGTATTGCGGGGAAGCCAGGAAGGATAATAAGCTCTAATGTCATGACAAAGCTTCTAAAGAAAGAACAGCGAGGCATAATTGCACAATTATGCTCACTAGAAGTTCCAACATCAAAATCATCTATTTCTGCAGATCTCCAACAAGTCTTGGACAATCATTCCAAGGTGTTTGAAACTCCCAAAGGACTCCCACCTATTCGTGATCATGATCATGCTATTCATTTGATTCCAGGAACTATTCCTCCAAACATTAGGCCTTATAGATATCCTTACGTCCAAAAGAGCGAAATTGAACGTATGATTGAAGAAATGTTAGAGGCGGGTATAATTCAACCTAGTCAAAGTTCTTTCTCTGCTCCTGTAGTATTGGTACACAAGAAGGATGGATCATGGCGAATGTGTCCAGACTATAGGGAGCTCAATAAGCTCACCATTAAAGATAAATTTCCCATTCCTGTGATTGATGAATTATTGGATGAATTACATGGAGCAATTTATTTTACCAAGTTGGATCTTCATTCAGGATATCATCAAATTAGAATGAAGACTAAAGATATTCCAAAAACAGCATTTTGAACTCATGAGGTCATTATGAATTTTTGGTCATGCCTTTTGGCCTTACCAATGCACCTTCTACATTTCAAGGGTTGATGAATTCCATTTTCAAACCCTTCCTAGAAAATTTGTGCTAGTATTTTTTGATGATATACTAATCTACAGCAGGTCTTGGAAGGATCATGTTGAACATGTTGACAGGGTGCTCAAACTATTGCAGGAGAAACAATTATATGCAAAAACATCCAAATGTTTCTTTGGAGTACAAGAGGTGGAACATTTGGGTCATATTGTATCTCACGAGGGTGTTAAAGTAGACCCTAACAAAATTAAAGCCATTAAGGAATGGAAAGTCCCCACAACCATAAAGCAGTTGCGAGGATTTCTCGGGTTAACAGGGTATTATCGCAAGTTTGTTAAGAATTATGGGAGAATAGCGCACCTCTAACAACATTATTGAAGAAAGATGCATTTTCATGGACTCCTGAAGCAACTAAGGCCTTTGAACGTCTTAAAGAGGCAATGTTCCTAGCACCGGTCTTAGCTACGCCAGACTCTACACCGTACTTCACAAAAACTCTTGGCCAGGAATGTGATGCCTCAGGAAATGGAATTGGTACGGTTTTTATGCAAGAAGGAAGACCCATTGCTTTTTAAAGTCGTCCAATCAAAGGAAAGTATTTACAGAAACCTATTTATGAGAAGGAAATGTTAGCAATACTGCATGCACTAAATAAATTGCAAGCTTACCTAATGGGAAGACACTTCAAGGTAGAAACTGATCATGATAGTCTTAAACACTTTTTGGAACAAAGACTATCTTTAGAAGAGCAGCAAAAATGGGTCACAAAGATGCTGGGTTATGACTTTGAAATAATCTACAAAAAAGGAAAGCTTAATGTTGTTGCAGATGCACTCTCAAGAAAGAATGAAGAGGTGGAAGCATTGCTTTGTGCTATTTCTATTATCCAACCAGATTGGATAACTGAAGCAAGAGATGAATGGAAGAAGGACAAAGATGTATGGACACTCATTCAAAAGTTGCAGCAAGATCCTAGTACATCTGCTACATTTAGTTGGAAAAATGATTCCTTATGGTACAAAGATCGCTTATATCTTTGTAAGAATTCCCAACTAAAACAAAAGATTCTTCTGGAATTGCACACTCCTCCTTTAGGAGGACACTCAGGATTTTTAAAAACTTACCACAGGGTGAAGAAAGAATTTTTTTGGGATGGCCTTAAATCTGATATTCAAAAGTTTGTGGCGGAATGTTTGGTTTTCCAGCAGAATAAAGTGGAGACAATTAAGACCCCGTGACTTCTACAACCTTTATCCATTCCAAGTCAATGTTGGGAGGAGATTTCAATGGATTTTATCACAGGTTTACCTAAGTCCGAAGGAAAGAGTGTCATCATGGTGGTAGTTGATAGACTTACCAAGTATGTACACTTTTGTGCATTATCTCATCCATTTAAAGCAAGTACAGTTGCTACTACATTTATGGATAGAATTCAAAAGCTACATGGAAGCCCAAGGGTTATTGTGAGCGACAGAGATCCCATTTATACCGGAAATTTTTGGACGGAGTTATTTTCTTGTTTGGGTACTCAATTAGCTCATAGCTCATCTTATCATCCTCAATCTGATGGTCAAACTGAGATAGTAAATAAATGTTTGGAAGGATATCTTCGTTGTTTTGTATCCGATAAACAAACACAATGGGTCAAGTGGTTACCTCTTGCTGAATGGTGGTATAACACTTCCTTCCATACTGCAGCAAAAATGACCCCATTTATGGCACTTTATGGATATCATCCACTATCCATCACATCATCTTTAAGGGAAAATTCGAAGGTTCAAGCAGTGGAAGATCACATCGAGCATCAGCAAGAAGTTCTCCAACTCTTAAAGGATAACCTGAATTTGGCACAAAATCGAATGAAACAACAGGCAGATCAACATCGCAGCGAGAGAAGTTTTGATGTAGGAGATTGGGTATTTTTACCGCTACAACCATATAAAAAAATGTCCCTCAAGCAAGCTAAGAAGGATAATAAATTATCGCCAAAGTACTATGGTCCTTACAAGGTGTTGCAAAAGATTGGTACTATGGCATACAAATTGGAGCTTCCTGCTTCTTCGCGAGTACATCCAGCTTTCCATGTTTCATGCTTAAAGAAGGTTATAGGTGAAAATCTTCCAGTTCAAACAATATTTCCAGAACTTGATGAGGAAGGAAAAATCATATTGGAACCTGAAGCGGTCACGGAAACAAGAACTCGACAACTACGGAATCGATCAATTTCAGAGTATCTCATCAAGTGGAAGAACTTACCCACTGAAGATTCTACATGGGAGGATGAGAATTCTATACAAAAGCACCCAGAGCTACTCAAGCATTGAGGAAAACACTTTTTTTGAAGGAGAGGGGCATGTTAGGTCCCTATATTACTAGTATAGTCCCTTATTGTTGTTAGTGTAACCCCCTTATTGTTATTATTGTACCCTTGTAACCCCCATTTTGTTATTATTGTGCCCTTAAATTATTATTGTTAGGTCGGCTAGGATTACATTGTGGCCCACTAGGATTACATTATGGCCCCATGGACTCCTATATATAGAAAGGAGGTTTTGTGAATTGTATCATCGAAGAATTGTTCATTCATGTAATGTATTGGAGGTTGCCCCCTCGAAGTGGCTTATTTCTAAGGTGTGGATATCTCTTTTCTTCTCTTTTTGGAGCTGGTTACACAACAATCTAACATATAAGTGTAATAGAGGTAGTAAGGTTAAATAATGAATACATTGGCACTTATACTGATAATTACAAGGGTCATGTTTCACTTACCACTATTAAAACATACCTCCAAGCTATAAGTTGATCTTAATTGGTAAGCTTCTAGTAATCAATGATGCTAAAACATAATGGATAGTATAAGCTAGTTATGATGGTTCTTACTAAGCTAATTAGTACTAGTGATTTTGAAGTATCAACGTAATACATCATGTATCTCTTATGGAAACACAAGCACCTTTAGTGTAACCACATAATGTTGAGTACTAAGTGTGATTGGAATGAGTTATTACCATTATATATACCCATATGTGAGTTAATATGGATATGTAAGCTCTATACGGATAAACACATAGTTTAATAGAGTATAACAAAACCTATATCATAGTGAAAGCTATCTTACTCCTACTATATAAGTCAGCATATGGCTGGGTGATTTACAAGCATTCAACTAAGAACATATCTCAATCAAACTCAAGTATGGAAAGAACGATATGTATTTCTCATTTCACCACTGTAATCATGAAACTGGGTACAAGCACCTAGTTAATGAAGCTGGATAGGTATCATGCTTGATCAACCTTACCAATACTTTTGTAGTATCACCATTAATAATCTGATATCCTTGTTATAGTATCACACTTGGTAAATAAAATCAAATAAATTTGTCAAGATATATACATCTCACACATTTTATTAAATTTTAAATCAATAAAAATAAGAAAATCAGAATCCTAGACAAATCTTATCTAGCCCTAGTATGCATATATCCACTCTAGATGTATGGAGATTTGTTGAATTTTTGGATGGATAACCACTATTCATTCTCCAAAAAATAATTTTGGTCTGAAAATCTATCTACGGTTGTGATTTGAGGAGTGTGTAGCTTTAGAAACTGAAATAAATGTGGTTGTGATGTGTTTCCCTTCCCGACTCTCTGCGCTCATTCCTCCTCCCCTCCTGCTTCAAGGACATTGAGCTCTGTAATGATGAAGGAGTTTGCTTAATGAAGGAGGAGGTATTGGTTTATTTATCTATTTTTTCTTTTAGACCTGGAGGTGTCTTCTGAAAAATGATTTGTTCCCATTTTTTACTTGTTAACTTAATCTCCTCTCTTGTTTCTAGATTTTTCCTCTAGGTTATACTGACCTTACAAGGGTCTTGACTCCCTTGGTCACATGTATTTATCATTTGGTAAAAATTTCTTGAATCCCTCAGCGGCAGGATATTTTTTTTTGTTTTGTTTCAGTTCATAGGAATCTAACTCTTGAGAGTGGATAGGTCAAGGATACAAATTCTAACTGGAGGTTTCCAAGTACACATCTATTTTACGTTGTTTTCCCTAAGAATTTTCCTTTACGAGAATAATTATTCTTGAATGAGCAAGGAAAAGAAGGAAAATAAAGGACTAATTTATTGGTACATAAGTGTGTGATTTACAAGCATTCAACTAAGAACAGAGCTCAATCAAGCTCAGTTATGCAAATAATGATATGTATTTCTCATTCCACCAGTGTAATCATGAAGCTGAGTACAAGCACCTAGTTAATGAATTTGGATAGCTATCATGCTTGATCAACCTTACCAATACTTCTACAATATCACCATTACTAATCTGATATCTGTGTTATAGTAGTAATGATAGAACAAAATAGTCATCTTCTCCATAGATTACAAAACTAACTATACATGTAGTATTTTACATATGTTACCTACTTGTATCAATCCTATCAATCTAGCTCCCAAGGGTACCAATCTAATCGTTTCAAGGGGATCATTCGGAGTATAGATTTGGGGACTGCACAAGAAAATACATCACCATTCATCCAAGAAGCAAAGGAATCAAAGGGTTCTTTCTTCTACGTGGAAATTCAAAGACAGCGAGACAACGAGGCCACAATTAGCAGACAACGAGATGACAAGGCCGCAACAAGCAGACAACAAGACGACCAGGCTGCAGATCGCCGAGGACGTTGCTGAGGATGCAGATTACAAATAACCTATGAAGAGAGAAAATAAAAATTAAAAATAATAAACAAACAATAAACAAAAAAAATAAACCATAAATAGAGCATAACCTTCTCACCTTCACTTGCTCCCCTCCTAGCCCCTGCAACAAAAAACATAAATAGAGCGAGATAGACAAAAACAGAGCGAGACATACAATTAAAAAGTGATATAGACAACAACGGTAACTAAACGAATGATAACAAACCCAAAAATTGTTGTGGTCTGGCGGCCGGTATATTTATAAGAAAAAGTTCGACTGGGTTCTATTCAAAGTTCGGCTAAACTAATAGTTCAATTGGACTATTAGTTCGGCCAAACTTTTGTTGCCGATTTTCCCATCTCCGACCAAAAATCTATTTCTCCACGCTGTCAATATGCCTTCAATGTAAATGGAAAAATTAGTTCATCCAAATTAATTTCAAAACTTTGGCAGAATTGTTGGAAAAATGAAATTTCTGACCGTGTTTCTCACGAAAGTGTAACCCACCTTCGCATTTTTACCCTTGATCACCTTCAGTACAATTTATATATATATTAGCATACAAATATGGAGAAGGAAATAGTTAAAAAAATTTGATCAATGGAATGTGGGTTGACTATCTAGATATGCTAAATCTTTTAGGGAAGGGAGATATCTCCAAGTAACCTTATGATGACATTGTTCAACTTTGTTGGAGGATGTATATAAGATCATAAAGAAGTAGACCTATGATACATGACACTTCTATCAAGATCTTAAATTCAACCAATAAGGAGCAACATGAGTAGAAATTGGAATTTTTTTGGAAAAATTCAAAACTAATATTATGAGCTCATTGTCCTCTTAGCTCGATGTGTTGCAAGAAAAGAAAAAAAACTTGAAGTAGAACAAGGTTTAGCTATATTTTTCTTTTGGTGTGAGAATAAACATCCTCTGAGGGAATTCCCAATAATATTACAATACATGTGAGCATAATGAATCTGCATAATAGTAACCTTTATTACCTATACTAAAATAAATATAGAAGGAAACATGGGAGGATACTGAAGCAACATTTTTCATTAGCTCTAAGAAGTCTTGGAAGTATAATCTTATTCATTTAATTCTTGGTTTGGTATTTATGGTCCATAAAAAATTTAGTATCAGATGCAATACCTCATAGTTCCATGGCAACCTCCTAATCCACCATTGGTCTAATACCCTACACCCTAGCCTCACTGGCCTTCTCCTTCATGACCCCAACTAGGGAAAGGGACTACTCTTCCTAGACAATTTCCTATTAAGATCCCAATGGAACACCAATAGTTACAACTTCCCTTTAATTTTCATGTTGTATCTTAAGAGACAATCCCTCAATTATGAAAGGAATCAGTGCTTAAGACATTTTAAAGGTGTGTCACAAAAGTGATTTTATCATGAGGTCTTTATTCTATCCCTATAGAGACTAGTTTTCTAATTCCCTTAATGATCTGGAATAATAAAATATTTCATAATGCCATTCACTGCTGCTTTTTGAATGAAAAGAAGAACTACAGGGGAAACTAAAAGTAATATGTTGTAAACGTAGAACCTACCACTTTTATGTTTCAGAGGAAATTCATGGAGAGAGAGGAAACTTGAAATAATATGTTGTAAACACAGAATCTATTACTTCAAAGTTTCATCAGGAGTTTGTGAAGAGAGGGGAAACTCAAAGTAATATGATGAATACACATAATATACCAATTTTAAGTTTCAGAGAGAATTTGTGAAGGGATAAGAGATGGATTCAAGGAGTGCACATTAAGGTTATTTAACTCTCATTCACAGATGTAATTAAGAGACCGGATGCTACATTAATTCACTTCATTCAAAGAAGAAAAGACAAAAAATGGCACAAGAAACACGAATCACCATCAGAAGTTGTAGGAAAATTACTACTTCTTTCATTTACCCATCAAAAAAATAAGTATAAAATGTAATCCCCAAGAGGTCCTGAACTCGGAACCCTTCTTCGCTCTTTATCCCTTCCTTAAATACCAACAAAAGCAGTTTGTAACCACTCGAGCTTCTTGACACTCCTAAACTATCTAAACTATTAAACTACTTATTACATTGCAATCGAGGACACCATTGTAGCTTTGATCTTAACAAAGAAAACAAAATACATTTGGAATATAATCCCTTTGCTAAGTCTGATTTTTTTGTTGATGTATCTCCTTCTATTTTAGTTGTGTTGTCCTAACAGTCTACATAAATGCATCTCCACTCAACTCTTCCCATGATTTTGCGTTTCGAAGGTTGTCATCATGTCACTTGCTACCCGAATCTGCCTCTTCTACACATGCCTACTATCTTTAGTCTTCTCTTCCCCTTTGCTCTGCGTTGGGTCACTTACTCGATTCTCTCTGCCCACACTCAAACTTTCCTCCATTATCAAGGCACTTCACTGGATTTACGTTATAATCCTCCTTCTTTCCTTCGATGCAATTTAACACATGAATGCCTTACCTCTGGCTTTGAAGACCTATGGAGTTTGCTTTTGAAACGACATTGGATCTGCCCAACATCGCACTTCACATGCCATTTTTTTTAACTTTTCCTTGGAAATTATCTTTTAAATCTTGCGATGTGCGCTTATGAGATTGGGCCCCACCGCATCACAAAACTGAATTTTAAACATTACCATGGAAAGATACATGGAACAGTGGTTGTAGGGTCCCACAATATGGTGACCAATCATGGTGTATCGCATATCAGTTAACTTAACATATAACTTAAATGGTAAACAATACAAATGTTGATGCAAAGTGGTGATGTAATCTCCATCATAGATCTTCGCCAGATCTAATGGCCTCGCTGTACCGTCTCACACTGCCATCTCCCATCCTTGTCGCATCGCAACCAAAATAATTTAACATTTGAAGTCTTAATGCTAAACTCTAAACTCACTAATGTGCAATATGCGTTGAATCGTTGTGCCAACACGTGGCTCCTCCCTTTATAACATCGCAAGTTTCAATTCTTACCGCATCACAAGTTGTTTTGTTTAGCTTGCGAAGTCCTTAACACATAAACTCAATAATCGCCGATGCAAATTTGCGCTATGTCGACACATGGCCCTTCTCCTCATTGCATCGCAAGATATATTGTTTGACTTGCAATGTCATCTCAATCATTGGTCTCTTCCCATTCAGATATGTGATTTGATCCTCGTTTTATGATTCCCTCCTTTGGAAATATTCTAAGTGTTTATGTCTTAGTCGATTTCTCTGCTTTCTACCATCGCCGCTCTGTAACTATGCTATCCTTCCTAAGTTTTATTCAATATTTAAAAGTGTTGATCTCTCCTGATCTTACGAGTGAGCCCGACTCGACCTTGTCCGGTGTGCAATGTTATGAACATGCCCATCGGTCTGGCTCTTGAACTATTATGTGCGTAAATAAGCCCGACTTGAGCCCTCCTACACGCTTTTCTCTCTGTTGCTCCTCTAGCTTAGATTACACCTCCAATGCTTTTGCTTCCTTGATTTTGGTTCTGGTCCACCTATGATGACGAATCCTCATTAAGCTTGTGGTTATCCTTTCAAGCATATTATAGGCCTTTTTGAAATTTTAACAAATTTTCCTAATAATCCTTGAACTGCTCATAACCTCTCTTGACTTTTAGATGAGTCAAATTAAGCTACAACATCTAGCTCCAATTGTGGACAACACTTTGTTAACAAAGTGTTGAGAACTTGTAGATGAGTAGCTTTTATTGGGCATGGAGTCAAATAGAACTTATAGATCAGTAGCCTTCATTGGGCATGGATTCAATCCTAAATGTGAGTTGATCCAGCATGAAATCCTCCCGAAACCTACTACACTTTGGAATTATTCCTTTATTCTTAAACTAAAAATACCGAAATTAAAATACTACAACTTAAAATGCTCAAATTCTAAGCCTATTTATGCACAACTCCTACATATGTATTCATGCCTGAACTCTGTCAGGTGAAGCCAGCCTTCCAATGGCACCAATCCAACATCTGTATGTTAGACTTAATGCCACCATTCTGTGGAAATTTGAAAATCAAAACAGGGATGTACAATGAAAATTTTCCAGATACAAATCTTTTCACATACCCTTGCATAAATGCTTATTGCTAATAGAAGAAAGATGTCACATAGTCATTCACCAGATCATAAAACTAATGAGACAAATTTTTGGCTACCTCCTTTTCTTGAGCATTATACTGATTTGTACTTCTTTGAATAGGGTAGCTTCCTTCACTATTTGACTTCTCAATTCGAGGTTGTATGCGAGAAGATCTATTGTTTTTTCTATTGATAACCATTTAGGCCGGAGAGATAAATATAAGGTTTTTTCCTCATAATGTTGATGTTCTTCATGTAATGCCAATTCTTGACAAGAGTCTTCCCCCTCTTGCAAACACACCTTAGAAGCTCCACTAGTGTCTCCCCTATTCACAAAATCATTAAAATTATGAAAATTGTAATGATATTCCAGGCTTTCAGCGTGTAGTTCAGTTGAAGTATCTTCCTCCTCTCCAGAAAAAACTTGGAAAAAAATTGAATCTTTTTGAATGATATTGATGGAGGATTGTGGGAAGCACCAAGGGTTTGAAACTCACCTTGGTTCCAAGCTAGAAAGAGGTAGATTTCTTATGAGGTAGAATGTTATCACCCAGAGATGATGAATCCTCACCTTTATGCCTAGATTGTTACAGATTACCTTCAGGAATAGTAATGAAACAGTCGTCCCTCCTTTCATATTTAGGAGATGAAGTTGTGTCAAGATCAATAATAAAATTGAAATAAAAATATTCTTTCTCCAATAAATAATGTATATATTAAGTCTTATAACCTTCTGAGAAAATAAAGCAGGAAACAATATTCTTGATACGTGAGGGAAATAGACCACTAAACTAATAGTGAAAATTAAAACTTCCTTTAAAATATTCAAACTCTGGTATCTATATTTTCCACGATGCCATCTCATTTTCTTGCCTACAGAATACCTCATCTAATGAAACCTTCATCTGTGGGGTCGCCGGGTGGATAATACACAACAAAATTTGTATCTAAATCTTGTTCACCATCAAGAAATAGATTTCAATACCCAGGGGAAAATAACTTTGTGCCTTCGTCCCCAGCAAGGGCACCAAAAAATGTTGTATCTTAAGAGACCATCCCTCAGTTGTGAAATAAATTAGTGCTTAAGACATTTTAAAGGTGTGTCAAAAAAGTGGTTTTATCATGAGGTCTTTGTTCTATCCCTCTGGAGACTAGCTTTCTAAATCCCTTAATGATCTGGAATAATAAAATATTTCATAGTGTCATTCATTGTTGATATCTGAATGAAAAGAAGAACTTCAGGGGAAACTCAAAGTAATAAACTGTAAACACAGAATCTACTAATTTTATGTTTCAGAGGAAATTCATGGAGAGAGAGGAAACTCAAAATAATATGTTGTAAACACAAAATCTATTACTCCAAAGTTTCACCCGGAGTTTGTGAAAAGAGGGGAAACTCAAAGTAATATGTTGAATACACAGAATCTACCACTTTTAATTTTTAGAGAGAATTTGTCAAGGGAGAAGAGATAGAGTGAAGGAGCACACATTAAGGTTATTTAACTCTCACTCACATATGTAATTAAGAGACCAGCTGCTACATTACTTCACTTCATTCAAAGAAGAAAAGACACAAAATGGCACAATAAACACGAATCATCATCAACAGTTATAGGAAACTTACTGCTTTTTTCATTTACCCATCAGAAAAATAAGTACAAAATGTAATCCCCAAGAGGTCCTGAACTCGGAACCCTTATTCTCCCTTTCTCCCTTCCTTAAATACAAACAAAAGTAGTTTGTAACTGCTCGAGCTTCTTGAAACTCCTAAATTGTCTAAACTCTTAAACTACTTATTACATTGCAATCGAGGACACCATTGTAGCTTCGATATTAACAAAGAAAACAAAATAGACTTGGAATATAATCCCTTTGCTAAGTCTGATTTGTTGTTGATGTGTCTCCTTCAATTTCGGTTGTTCCTTCCTAACATTCTACATAAACGCATCTCCACCCAACTCTTCCCATGCTTTTGTGTTTCGAACACTGTCATCATGTCACCTGCTACTCGACTCTACCTCTTTTGTGAGTGCCTGTTGTGTTTAGTTTTCTTTTCCCCTTTTCTCTGCATCGGGTCACTTACCTGAGTCTCTCTGCCCGTGTTCAGACTTTCCTCCATTATCAAGGCATTTCACTGGCTTTAA
This sequence comes from Pinus albicaulis, assembly GCA_034641835.2. Classification (NCBI taxonomy): domain Eukaryota; kingdom Viridiplantae; phylum Streptophyta; class Pinopsida; order Pinales; family Pinaceae; genus Pinus; species Pinus albicaulis. The sequence continues at coordinate 1,347,044,116 of CM076570.1, read as the reverse complement.
GTTATAATCCTCCTTCTTTTCTCTGATGCGATTTAACACAGGAACACCTTACCTCTAGATTTGAAGACCTTTGGAGTTCGCTTTTGAAACCACATCGCACTTCCAATGTCATTGTTTTTAACTTTTCCTTAGCACTTTTCTTTTAAATATTACGATATGTGCTTATGCGATCGGGCCCCATCACATCACAAAACTGGATTTTAAACATTACCATGGACAAATACGTGGAACAGTGGTTGTAGGTTCCCACAATATGGTGACCAATCAAGGTGCATCGCATATCGGTGAACTTAACATATAACTTAAATGGTAAACAATACAAACGTCGATGCGAAGTTGCGACGTAATCTCCATCATAGATCTTCGCCAGATCCAATGGCCCCGTTGTACCGTATCACACTAGTATCTCCCATCCTTGTCGAATCGCAACCAAAGTACTTTACCTTGTGAAGTCTTAATGCTAAAATCCAAACCCGCCGATGTAAGATATGTGTTGGATCGTTGTGCCAACATGTGGCTCCTCCCTTTATCGCATTGCAAGTTTCAATTCTTACTGTGTCGCAAGTTGTTTTGTTTAACTTGCAAAGTCCTTAACACATAAACTCGATAATCATCGATGCGAATTTGCATTGTCCCGACACGTGGCCCTTCTCCTCATCACATCGCAAGATATATTGTCTGACTTGCGATGTCATCTCAGTCGTCTATCTCTTCCCCTTCATATTTGTGATTTGATCCTCGTCGTCTGATTACCTCCTTTGGAAATATTCTAAGTGTTTTTGTCTTAGTCAATTTCTCTGCTTTCTACCGTCACCGCTCTAAAACTTCACTATCCTTCCCGAGCTTTATTCAATATTTAAAAGTGCTTATCTCTCCTGAGCTTGCGAATGAGACTGACTCGACCTTGTCCGGTGTGCAATGTTCTAAATGTGCCCATCAGTCTAGCTCTTGAACTCTTCTACCCATGAATAAGCCCGGCTTGAGCCCTCCTGCACGCTTTTCTCTCTGCTGCTCCTCTAACTTAGATTACACCTCTAATGATATTTCTTCCGTTATTTTGGTTATGGTGCAGCTGTGATGATGAATACTCATTGAGATCGTGGTTATCCTTTCAAGCATATTACAGGTCTTTTTGAAATTTTAGCAAGTGTTCCTCAATAATCCTTGAATTGCTCAAAACCTCCCTTGAATTTTAGCTGAGTCAAATTAGGCTACAACAGTTCCTATGAGCAAACCTTGATTGCATCCCTAGCTAGATCTACAACCTAACCCTAATCCCAATTATAGGTTCATATAACAAGTTGAAATGCCAACTATCAATATTTATTATATCTCACCTATGTAATGGTAATGAAATTCAATTACATCTATGAAGAATGATAAACCCCCCTCACTGCTTCTCATGTTATCTCACTAGTGTAGACCCTCTCATTTACCAATGTAAGAGGGAGTTTACTTTTGAATTTAAGATGAAGGACCTAGGATTGATGCATTACTTCCTAGGCTTCGAGGTATGGCAAAAGATATGTGATATTTTCCTTTCTCAAGGAAAATATATTGTGAATTCATTAGAAATACGTGGCATGGTGGACTGTAAGTCTGTGACTACATTGATGGAAATAAATTTCAAGAAGCTATGTGGAAGTGTTTCTAGTCTAGTTTGGGAAATTCCTACCAAATATAGACAACGTGTGGGAGCATTGATGTTCTTAGCTAACATACGACTCGAATTATGCATTGTTATTAATACATTGAGCCAATTTATGGTTTAGGCTCAACATATGCATTGGGTTGTTTCAAATAATATTTTAAGATATCTTCATGGAACTATTAACCATGGAATAAGGTAAACTACCGAGGATATCAGATTACATCGATATATTGATGTCGATTAGGGTGGCAATGTGGTGGATAGAAAAAGCACATATAGATGTTTTTTCCCTTTTGGATCCACTTCCATTTCATGGATGACAGAAAAAAGGTATGTTGCACTAAGCACCACTGAGGCTAAATATATTGCAGCTAGTATGGCTTGTCCTGAAACAATTTGGCTGAGGAAGCTCTTCAGTGAGGTATTTAAGTGCATGGTGGATACCAGCATCATTTATTTCTATAATCAAAGTGGGATTCATCTCTCATAGAATCTCGTGTTCCACAAACGATCCAAGAATATTGATATTAGGTACCATTTTATCTAATATATGGTACAAGTGGGAGCAATAAGGCTCCAACACATCAAGATGGATGAAGAAGTTTTCGACATCCTCACAAATCCTTTGGGAAAGGCCAAGTTCTTAACCTTTAAAAAAATACTTGGAGTCATGGACAGACCCTCCCATGAGGGTCCTGATTGAGTTGGATATTAACCTCTGGGAGCTCCTGGGGCCTGAGGTACTCCTTAGAGCTATGTGAGCATAGGGTGAGTGGTTAACCTTCCCCTGTGGAGTACATACCCTAGAATGTGAGCATAGGATGAGTGGTTCACCTACCATTATGGAGTACATTATATGAAAACATGGTAATTGGTTCACCTTCCTCTGTGGAAACCCCAACATACATCCTACCCTTATAGTTTGGGACTCTTGGGAAGTACCCCTCATTTGGCCAATGGGTTGGGAAAAGTAGTTAGGCTTAATTAGTACTACCAACAGAGGTTTTAGGTAATACTCTATTCCCTATGAATAGGATGGATGATGTTCAACAACTTGATCACTAAGGATCAATCCTGGTAGGGTTTCTATCCCTAGACCCAGGGACTTGCCTCTATCATTTTGGTCAGAGTGGTAAGGTCTTATGACCCACCCTATTTCAATCATTTCTTTTTGGACAATGATATCAATCTTCAGCAAAGACTTGAAATTTTGCATTATGGCACATGGTGGACACGTTATCATTGCCATTGATGAATTTTGATAGGTGGAATTCCTCCCTAGTTGAGAGGGAGTGTTAAAGAGTGAAAATAGGGGCTAATTCCCCTTCCTAGAAGCATTTTATGAATTATATATATATATATATATATATATATATATATATATATATATATATATATATATATATTGAATAATTGACTAAATATTAGTGTTCAATAGTCATGACTCTAAGGACATGACTATTCATTGAAAATATGCCATGCTCACATAAATAATATATTTACCATAAGTTACTACCCACCATAATTTAAACAAGTATTTGCATATTCTATTGCATAAGGAAAAATATTTAAATAAATATACTTACTAGGAGTTACTTCCCACCATTATTTACGGGTTCTTCAACACTTTAACACATATAGGTAAAAATGTAAATGTGAAAGCTTGCTAGAATTTAATTTACAAAGATATGTGATCCAATTCACAAAGAGACATGTATGTTGGGTATCTTGAGTATAAAATTCACTTGAAACTTTTCATTTTAAAAAAAATCACTTATCTTCTCATATCTTCTTGTGCTTATTGTTGATCTTCTTTCTACAATTATTGTCAATGATGATCTAAATTGAACACTGTTGAAGTTTTAATGTGATTGCTATTAGAATCTGAAGTAAATTTGTTATTGGGATAATAATACTTTGAGGTAATTATTGCAAGCATATAATATACCATAAAATTTAACAACATCAAATATTCTTTCCACCTAATTAATTGAATATGTGGATATGGGTTTTTTCTTCTTCCCATCCTTCTTTTGATTATTTAGGTTTATTTCTAGATGTAGTTTCCAACACTTCCCTTTTGTATCATCATCAATGTTAAAGTGGTTGCAATAGTTGGGAGGCTCTTTCCACTAGTTTTCTATGATTTTTGTATTTTTTTCCTTCCCTAGTTTCCATTTATTCTTCCCTTCTTTGGAATCTTCCTAATGTTCTTTCATCTTTGACTCGCTTGATTTCCCTTTCTTTTAGATTATGTATTTGAGGTATTATGCATGTACGAAATCCTCATCTATTTTCCTAGGTTTTAACAACAACAATTTCTTACAAATATGACTATGTAGATTCCCCAGTACTGAATGACTACATCTAGGATCTTGGGAGGGAAACCCAATATTATAGCCATCTTCCTAATTTTTTTGGTATGTTCCTATACACTCTTCCTCTATCTTTACCTAAGGTAATTCCATATGATCCAATAGTGCTACATAAATAATAGGGTATAATTGAGACTTTATGAGAGTTTTAAAATTGTCCCACTTAATCACTAGATGATCCCCCTCCAACTTAAAGGTTTTTATATGGATTTTTCACTGGCTAAGGGCATGACCCTCTAGTTTAAAATAATAAAAATAAGTTTTTTTTATTCCTCTATTTGATGAATACTAAATAAATCTCTAACTATTTCAATGAATGGTATAAAATTTTCAATCTCAATTTGATTAATGTAAACCTTCACTTCCATCTTGGATAAGGACTATGAACGGTTCATGGAACTCAAAATAGGTTTTTCCTTTTTGGGTTCTCTCTTACCATCCTTCGTTCATTCATCTTGATCCCCCAATTTTAGCTCTAATCTAACCTCCATGTTGGAACCTCCATATTCTCTAATTCCGAACTTATTGTCTATAGCATCCATGAGAAGGTGCATTGTCTCTCAGATATTTGTGACTTTATCTTCGAGGCTTGCGAATATCGCCTCTACTAGATATTGAGGGTTGTTAATATATTCATTGAAAATGGATTGGGTTTTATGACTTTCATCTGAATCAGTCTAAATCCCCTACAGCTCTACACGATATACCAAAAGAAACCTAATTTTATACCAATATGAAATTTGTAAACTACCATGGACATTGCGTTGGGCAGTTTGTCACAACAAATGTGATAATATATATTGAAAATGCATAATCTATATTACAAGGCTTAATTTTCCTTAGATTCTTGTACTTATTAAATTATTATTTCTACTAATGCATGAAATATATAAAATATGGAAAATAGATAATAATGAAAAATATACAGTCATAAACCACAATGACATGAGATATGTTATTATAAAACCTTCCGAGAGAAAACTTACTTGGACGATGAGGTTTCTTTTCTTTCTTTTTCTCTGAATGGAATTGAAATCAAGTAAAAATAAGTAAGTCTTGTGGAACATGTGCTACTATAGAATAAAAACTCTCTCCCTCTCTCTCTCTCTCTCTCTCTCTCTCTCTCTCTCTCTCTCTCTCTCCCTGTCTCTCTCTCTCTCTCTAATCTACTTTTCTCAGCAATGGAACAAAATGCACATGAATAGAATGGAACCCTTTTCCCTCTTAGTGGCCTAGTCATAATACAACTCGATAACTTACTCTTGGTTAATTTTCACATTGTCAACTCTTAAGAAGAGTTACAATATTGATCTTTGTGGAGTATTTTTCACCACATTTAGATTCTTAGCCCCTTTTTCCATAGTAATGGGGCTGACATAGCATCCTCTCAAATCATGGTGTTCAAAATAAGGTCAACTTCTAGGTGGCATAACTTTTACATATTGATCCTACTTGTTGTCTTTATTGCATTATTGGAAAGGTATATGCGTGTATAATAACTCCAGTGATATTTTTTGTACCACAAAAAGTTCAAGAAATGCATCAAACTATCGCTAGAAGGTTGAAAACCCCAATTCGCCATACTAGTAATTGCTAATAAAAATGGTCCTAAGAATCGATTCCTCAAAATGTTTCACTCTAGAACAATCAAGATGGATGTAAAATAAGATAATGATGTAGTTTGGATCAAACGATGAATATTTTAAATAATTTATGACTACAATTTGGATCAAATGATTAATATTTTAAAAAAATTATGACTATATGTATTGAGTATTAATTTTTATTTTTATTTTCTTTTCAAAATATAGAGAAAATAAAGCCAAAATTGAAAAAATAATTGGTGAATGTAAACTGAATCCAGATAATTTAAATCCGCTTCTAATTTTTCAACAAATTTATCCAATAAATTGGAAAAAAAGATGTATGACAATTAAAAATATGAAGGAAATAAAATCTCCTTCTCATTTAATGGATTATTCACAAATGTTGGTTTTGTGTTAAAGGAACCAAAGGAGGTGGCTTGGGGGAGAAAAAGGAAGATTATAAGTATATTTTTTTTATTAAACTATGGGGCTAAAAGATATGAAATTGGAATCTAAATTGGAACCTATATAACATTATAAAGTATAAAGTTTGAAAGATGATGGAAGGTGTTTGGCATGTAGACTTTGATCTATAGGTTATAGAATTTTTACCGAGTTTTAACCAAAGTTGAAAGCAAACATCTTGTGAAACATTTTCTTTGAGTGAATGATGAATGTTATTATTGCATTTCAATTAATTAAATTTTGTTGTTATTTTATGCATTTCATGTTTAATTATTTTTCACGAAATGGCTAACATTTTAATCAATGTGATATTGGGTTTGAATATATGCAACTAATAAGTATTTATATAAAATATAACAAGTTATACACCTTTACTAAACTTTTTATTTAGTAAATAGTTTATTTATTTCTTTTCAATAATAAAAAAATGAATTTAGTGTTTAATATCAAACAAATTTTCTCTTGGTCATGATAGGTAATTAGATATAGTATTTATTGGATTATGTGTATATTATATTCGAATAACTCTTAAATATCAAAAAAAAAAACAATTGAATTATGTTTATATCAATATTATATATTTAGATGGAAAATGGGCCCACATACTAGTGGAGATTGCTTACCCCAAAAGAGAGCATGTTTAATTTGGATTTCCATTAAGTGGTCATGGAGGAATTCTTCCTTCCATCAACATAGCTTTAAGCTATATGGAAAAAAAGGTGCAAGTATTTTTCCTTGACCCCTATTAGTTTGATTGTAGCATATTCAAAAATAAGTGATTGAGACCCCTATTAGTTTGATTGTAGCATATTCAAAAAGAAGTGATTGTGTGTCCTACATATCGAACTCAAGTAGGTATTAATAATCAAATTATGAAAAATCAATGTTATATTTGGGACAATGCCAACTATTTTTTAATTGTGTAATAATTTTGGTTAATTGATAACTTACTCTTGGTTAATTTTCAAGTTGTGAACTCTTAACAAGAGTTACAATATTGATCTTTGTGGAGTATTCTTCATTACATTTAGATGCTTAGCCCCTTTTCCCATGAGTAATAGGGCTGACATGGAATCCTCTCAAATCATGGTGGTTGAAATATGGTCAACTTCTAGGTGGAATAAATTTTACATATGGATTCTAATTTATGTCTTTATTTCATTATTGGAAAGGTGTCTAATTCTATAATAACTTCAGGGATATTTTTTGTACCCAAAAAATTCAATAAATGCATCAAACTATTACTAGAAGTTTTAAAACCCCAATTCTCCGTACTAGTAATAGTTGATAAAAGCGATCCTAAGAGTCAATTTTCACTCTAGAAGAATCAAGATAGATGTAAAATAATATACTGATACAATTTGAATTAAACGATGAATATTTTAAATAATTTATGACTCTATGTATTGAGTGTTAATTTTTGTTTTCTTATTAAAATATAAATAAAATAATGTCAAAATTAAAAAAAAAAATTAATGAATGTAAAATAAGTCTAGATAATTTAAATTCACTTCTAAATTATCAACAAATTTATCCAACAAAGTGAGAAAAAAATGTATGCCAATTAAAAATATAAAAAAAATAAAATCTTCTTCTCATTTAATGGAATACTAACCAATGCTCATTTTTTTGTGTTAAAGGAACGTTAAAGGAACCAAAGGAGATGGCTTGGGTATCAAAAGGATGATTATAAATATATTTTTTTTTAAAAACAGGGCTAAAATATATGAAACTGGAATCTAAATTGGAATCTATATATTATTATAAAGCTTAAAATTTGAAAGATGATGGAAGGAGTTCGGCTCGTAGACTTTGATCTATAGGTTATATATTTTTTACCGAATTTTAACCAAAGTTGAAAGTAAACATCTTGTGAAACATTTTTTTTAAGTGAATTATGAATGTTATTAATGCATTTCAATTAATTAAATTTTGTTGTTCTTTATGCATTTCATGTTTAATTGTTTTTCAAGAAATGGCTAATGCTTTAGTGGATGTGATTGGGTATGAGTATATGCAATTGATAAATATTTATATAAAATATAACAAGTTATGAATTTTTATTAAACTTTTTATTTATTAAATAGATTATTTATTTATTTTCAATAATAAAAAATTGAATTTAGTGTTTAATATTAAATAAATTTGTTCTTGATAGGTAATTAGATATAGTATTTATTGAATGATATATATAGTATATTTGAATAAATTTTAAGTACAGAAAATCAATTTAATTATGTTTATATCAATATTATATATTTAGATGGAAAATAAGCTTACATACTAGTGGATATTGCTACACTAAACATGTCCAATTTGGATTTCCATTAATTTCTATTAAGTGATTCTCTCTAGTTGTTGATAGAGGAATTCTTTCTTCCATCAACATAGCTTTAAGCTCTATGGAAAAAAAGTGCAAGTATTTTTCTTTGACCTCTATTAGTTTCATTGTAGCATATTCAAAAAGAAGTGATTGAGTGTCCAACATATGGAGCTCAAGCAGGTATTTATAATCACATTATGAGAAATCAATGTTATATTTGGGACAATGGCAACTATTTTAAATTGTGTAATAATATTTTGAAATATTTCCTATAAATACTCATTAAAAGATATGCAAAGTAATATAAGGCATGCCTATGAATTGTTATTATGGCATTCTTCACTAAAATGCATTCCATCTTTTGAGAGATTGTTGCTAGGAAACTCATTAACTTTCTTTTCTTGATTATTTGGGTATATATATTAGTATATCTTTTGGTTAAAGATGTGCAGCGAGCATGCATGCTTATTTTATAAAACCATATCCTAAATTTATAGGATTTTTATACATTTGGTTTTATTAGAATATTGGATTTGGAGATAGCCGTTAAAATTTCACCATTAAACTCAGTACATAAACTCCGCTAGGATGAGGTGGGTTGCTACGAAATGAAAATTAGAAATTTGTTTTCCTTGCACATGGAAATATTTTTCTCATAATATCACATTCATGCCATAATATCACATTCATGCCATAAGTTGTCATTTCTTCTATTTAGATTATATATTCATAATTTCTAATTGATCTTTCCAATATATAAGGGCTCTAGTAAAAGTGTTAGTGATAATTCCAATAATATCAACTAAAGTGTTGAGTAGTATTGAGTCGATTTAGATTATGGAATTAAACTTAATTAAAGTTTTACTTTTCATTCTTTTACTATAAAAAGTGGAGACTAAATCCAACTGAAACTAATTGATCAAGTTCTACTTCTCTTCATAAGTTCTACTTTTCGTTCTTTTACTAGTAAAATTAAAAGCTTGAGTCACCATAGGCTTTAACAATCAATCATTCCTCCATCGGAGCATGTTTGTTTCTCACTTCCATAGCGTCTACCATTTTACTTAATTATAGCTTGAAGTCGTGCTTTAACTATCATTGACATAACTATAGTTTGATGCCTGGCTTTATCCATGCATCTGTAACAGATTGGAGAGTTGAAGAAATTAGCAGAAGAAGGGAAGATAAAATATATCGGACTTTCTGAGGTATGCGCGTCAACCATTAGAAGGGCTCATGCTGTTCAATCCTATAACAGCAGTTCAGTTAGAGTGGTCTTTGTGGACTAGGGATGTTGAGGAGGAAATTATTCCCACTTGCATGTATGATAAGCCGTTGGAGTTAAGACCTGTCATATTGTTAAAAGGTTTTTTTTAATCATGAATGACTAACGAATGATCAAACTCTAATTGCAGAGAACTTGGTATTGGGATAGTTCCATACAGCCCTCTCGGAATGGGTTTCCTTGCTTGTGGAGCAAAGTCAGCAGAAAATTTAACAAATGGTGATACTAGAAAGGCATGTGGGTGTATATTTATTTTATTGGTATAGTTTTAATAGTCGGGATAAAATATTAACGAAGAGTTAAATTTTATTACCGATATAGGAAAAGAATTAGTTTTAAAAATATATTTAGGGTGGTTAGTGTTATGTTGATTAAATTTAATCTTTTAATGTATATAAACAATATTTTTTAAAAACCATGAAAATAAGGAAATAAATAAAAAATAAAGATGTCACCATTTAATTATACATCTTCAATTTTATTTTTATCTTTTTATCTTATTAAGTTTTAAATGCATGTAATTGTTATACTAATTTTAAAAGTAAGTTATAATTTGTAAGACATGGTTGTTAGCTACATTAATGCTAAGACTGAATCTTATTTTTTCTTTCATCTATTTTTTTTTCCACATGATCCACAGGAGCCTATATAGAAGAAAACCAAATCGAAGTAATGGGGAAATTAGAAATTTCTTTTGTTAGGAGCCCCAAAATTATAAGCAAAAACAATAAAAATAGGAAAGAAAATAATTTATGAAAATGGTTTAATTTTTATAAAAATTGATTGATTTTTGTATTAATTTTTTTTATCAAATAAATTTTGATATCAATTTTGTAAATATGTATAGAAGATTATACATAAATAAGTTTTAAAATTATGGAAGGATTTTAGATTTAAGTAAATATAGATTATTATGTAAATGTAGTATGTTTATTTAAAAAAGATGTTACATAAATAAGTTTTGCAATTATGGAAAGATTTTAGATTTAAGTAAACATAAGTTATAAAGTGAAGAGATTAACATAGAATTTTCTAAACTAGCACAATCACATTTGCCAATGTGGTTGATATAAGCGGATAGACGTATATGAAATAGGTTTACAACCACATTCACTAATGTGTTTGATATACCCCGATAGACCTATATCCACCACCCACCACATGTATTTTACCAAAATAATCATTATATATTTATGAATATAATTACCAATATATCTTATATATTAATAATATAGTTTAAGCTATATTAATACTATATATTAAACACACACACACACATATATATTATATGATAATAAAATATTATTAAAGTTTTTAATACTTTAATAGTTATAACTAAAACTATACTAAAATTAAAATATAACATAATACTAGTATTTTATTACTACTTATAATAAGTATATATCTCTTACATATATATATGAAGGGATTATTAATATTGTAATTCAATAGAACTAATAACCCCAAGGGTCTAGTATTATAAACCCAAGGAATTAGTGAACCCAAGAGAAAAATATTAAAAAGATAAGAGATCAAGAAGCCCAAGGGATCCATATTAAAAAGATAATAGATTAATAAAGCCTAGGAATTAATATTTTAAATACAAATGAATGATAAACTCACATGATTATTAATATTATAAACGGAAAAATTAAAATTAGGAATTGCTAATATTAGAAACCCAATGAATTAAAAATATAAAGGATTAATAAACCCAATGGCTTGATATTAAAAACCCAAGGAAATAATAAAGCCAAGGGATCAATAAGGCCAAGGGATTAATATTAAAATGACAAGAAATTAATAAACCCCAAGAATTAATATTTTAAACTCAAAAACCTAGGATATTAATACCATAATATTGATAATATTATAAACCAAAAGAACGAATAAATGCAAGGGTTTAATATTATAAACCAAAGGAATCAGTGAACCCTAGGAATAAATATTAAAAACATATAGGACCAATAAGACAAAGAGATCCATATTAAAAACACAAAAAATTACTAAACCCTTCGAATAAAATTTTTAAATTGAAAAACCTAAGAAATTAATAAACCCTAATAATTAATAATTGTCTAAATGACTTCTATTTGGAATTAGAAGTTATTTAAATTTAAAATAAATTAGAGAGAAAATGAAACAAAAATCTTTAAGATATATAAGAATTGAATTATTTTCATTCGAATTCAATTCAAGATTAAAATTTTTGAAATTTAATATCAAAAAATGTGTGATCTCGATATTGGGAGAGGGCCCCGGAGATCTGAAAATTTGAAATTCTAGAAGAAAAGAGGAGGAAAATATACAGTAAAAAAAAAAACCAAAGAAACTTTTTTATTAAAATAGAGAATAGTTGTAACCTACATTGTAGTCGATAATTTGTCCTTTTATAAAATGAAACTTGTTACTTATAGTCTTTTTTAGCTACAATACCATAGGTAAATTCCATAGGTGGATAAATAACATGGGTGAATGAATTCTATGGGTGAATGAATACCATGGGCATATGCCACTTACAATACCATGGGTAAATTCCATGTGTGGATGAATACAATGGGTGGATACATACCATGGGTGAATGAATACCATGGACATATGTCACTTACAATACCATGGGTAGATAAATAACATGGGTGGATGAATACCATGGACATATGTCAATTACAATACCATGGGCGGAAAAATAACATGGGTGGATGAATAACATGGGTGTAGGCCACTTTTCATTTAGATCATTCCTCCCTCTTTCAGAAGCAATGGTCCCCATTGTGTGAAGTTCCCTCATAGGAAGCCTTTGTTGAATATCAAGAGCCACTAAAGAGAAGGTATTATCATGGTTAACCCATAACCACGATGAACGAAGATCCAACGATAGAGATACCTTGTAATGATTGTGACCAATAGTGATATAAATAGTGTGTGGCCTAGAAAATGGACTTCGATGAAGTGTGGGCTTGTGGATGACCCATAACCATGACAAGAGAATATCCGAGGATAGAGATACCCTATAATACTTGTGACCAAGTGTGATGCTAACAGTGTGTGACCTAGAAAATGGACTTCGATGAAGTGTGGGTTTTTGGATGACCCATAACCATGTCAAATGAAGATTCTAGGATAGAGATACCTTGTAATGCTTGTGACCAATTGTGATACTAGCAATGTGCATACTAGCAAATGGACTTCGATGAGAAGAATTTTGTGTGGTCGACCCATAACGATGATGTTGACTATTGATAAAGTATCAGGTGCCTACATATCCTAGGATAGGAGGGAATGTCTCCGAAGGGAACTCGCTCTGAATGTTTCTCCAGATTTAAAATGGGCATAACACGGTCAATATAACTCAGAACCTTTATTATAACCTGGTTTTGGAAATATAAGCATCTTCCCACATGATTTAAATCCCTATCTAGACACTCTAGAAACCTAGATTTACATTGCAATTATCGTGCCCTCAGAAAAGTTCTAAAAAAACATTAATTTTAAATAAATGACATCTCCCTCATTTGAACGAACTTTGTTTCAACCAGTTTTCTTTTTTTTTAATTGGGTGATTTTTCAATAGGAGCTCAGATATGCAATTACGTTTCTGGAATACTACACAAAAATATCAAAAAATGAAAGGAGAGTCATCGTCCACGAATTTTCGTTAGAAAAATTTCTACAACATAGTTGATTTTAAATTAGTGAAATATCCCTCTATCGGAATCTAATTCGAATGATTTGTTTTTTGAATTTGAGTATTTTTTTGCAAGGAATCTAGATATGTTATTTGTTTTTGTAATTTTGTGCCAAAACATTCAGATCTGATCTGCAAACTCACTACCCAAAAAATTCCTCCTTTTACAAAATGTGACATGTTACTTATAGTCTTTTTTAGTTACAATACCACAAGTAAATTCCATGGGTGGATGAATACCATGGGTGAATGAATATTATGGGTGAATACCTACCATGGGAATATGTCACTGACAATACCATGGGTGGATAAATACCATGGGTGATGAATACAATGGGTGGATTCCACTTAAAATACCATGGGTAAATTCCATGTGTGGATGAATACCATGGGTGGATACATACCATGGGTGAATGAATACCATGGATAGATGTCACTTACAATACAATGGGCAGATGAACACCATGGGTGGATGAATACCATGGGTGTATGCCACTTTCCATTTGGATCATGTTGATTCAAATTTTCATGCAAGGCTTTTAGTTCCTATTTTAGGCCATATAAGGATTTGATGAGTTTGAATATTTTCTTTTCTTTTCTCTTCACAATAAAACTTTCCATTCAAGACATGAGGACATTTTTTTTTCAAGTCTTCATTCGTGAAATTTTTCTTAACATCGATTTCATGAACTTATCATCCATTTTAATCTTCCAAGCATAGAGAGTCCATATGGTGACTCATTTGTTGTGGGGTCATAGGTCTCTTCATAATCGACATATTATTTTTGCATGAATCTTGTTTCCATGAGTCTTTCTTTATGCTTGTCAATTAACCCATCTATTTTTTGACCCACTTGTGCCGGCTGGTTTTGTTCCAAATGGAGGGTCCACCAAATTCCATGTTCTATTCTTTATGAGAGCATTATACTCCCTATACATTTCTTCTTTCCATTCATCATGATAAGTAGCTTCTTTAAATGAAGTTAATTTAAATATAATAGATAAATTAAATTCAAAATCATATGAAACATCCATATCATCTGTTGAATCAAAATGATATATAGCACCTCATTTTTCTTGTAAAAATTCTAGTTCACATCTTTCAAACCTCATTAATATGAACATTTTCAAGTGTTTTTTTGAGTCATTTTAGGTGACCATTCATTGATGTTATAGAATTCTTTGCTAATTGATATCACGATGCTTCAATATTTATCCTTCTAATCCTCTCAATCACATCAGTTAAAGGGTATTACTCATTTATATTGGTTGAAACTCCGAGAGGGGGAGAAAATGATTCAAAAGAATATTATATGAAATTAATCCAACATATGGATTGCCCCTTGAATATATGGAATACCATTTTCAAAACCATGATAAAATTTTGCATGATTGAATAAACCCAAATGCTCAAGCTATTGTTGATCCAAGTGGCTCTAGAAATGCTTGGAATTCATAAGTGGCTTTGGAAAAGCTCAAAAATAAAAGTCACTAGATTTAAGTGGAACCAGGGTTAGATCAAATATCTTGTTGCAATTTTTCCAACGGCATGAATGACACCTCAATCTAAGTTCGTATGTGAAATTTATGGACAAAAAAAGTTTTGGTCAAAATAGGCCTAGTGGCAGCCATTAACGAGGCAACAATTTATAATTTACTAGGGCACAGATTATGACCACCGAAACAGGTGAATTTTTCACTTCTTTAATATGATTAGTGACCCCAAATTTGGATGATGGATTTTTTAAACAATTCTTTTTATATATGGACAAACAATTATTAAAAAAATAGGTGCCAGGCCACCAACCCCACCACCCATAAACCATATAATATTATTGTGAGAAAATGGTTGGCAGGTGTTCAAACCCTGCTAATCCATATATATATATATATGTATATGTATATGTATATGTATATGTATATGTATATGTATATGTATGTATGTATGTATGTATACCATACATAACATCCAATACATTTGGGAGACTAGCAGGGTTTGAACCTATCGGGCTCTGTGGGTCGACTCGCAAAAATGGGCAGTCAGATAAAAAACAAAACAACGCACAAAATGTTGATGCAAAATAGGGGTTCCACAGTGTTGGACCTTGGAACCTCCCAAACCAACACTCTAATTATATGTCACTATCCAACGGTCCAACAACCCTGGTTGAAAAATCCACTGCCCAAAACATATTTAAACATTACATTTCGTCCAATGGAGGAGGGAAAAGAGTCAAAGATCTGACTAGCAGAACCAAGAGTGGAACCAAGAGGGTGGAACACTGATGCCGAGTTCCGGGAGATTTACCTTGAAGCAGGGGTTTATTTTTTATGCTAAGAAGATTCCTTGGGGGTCTAAAAGTGCCGGTGTCAGAAAGGGGTCTACTTTATTCTCAATTTTCAAATATTTTCACTGAGAATTCATTGGTATAGTCCATTTCTTCAACAGAGGTGTGTATTTTCAAGTCATCCACAAAAGTGGATCTATAAGGTGTCTTTTTGTACATGCATGTAATTTGATTTTTTCTGAATATTAATCAAAGCATTCTCCCCATTTTGGGTAGAGCCCAAAGACATAGCCCACACTGGGTTAACTTCTTTACCAGTCTGTTGTGTTTTTATTCTCATGGTTTCCTTTCATTTCTACTTATTTCATGTGATATGCTTTCATAGTTACATGATATTTTATGTGCAATTTTGTATGCATATTTGAAGTGAAAATATTCATATCAAGTTTGGTATCAGAGCGGGACTTCTATTGATGTGAATTGCAAGTGTATGATAATCAAGGAAAATCTCAAAAGAGGTGAAGGAAAGCTCAAATACTTTGATCCTGAAGCAGGGCGTGTACCATGAAGACAGAACATGGAAGATGATGAAGCTTGATGGGAGGAACAGTAAAATTATTGCAAGATATTCTACACCATGGCAGAGAAAGTGGAAAGATTGCTTGCACAATATGAGAAGACAATAAATCCAAAGAAGAAAGAACCAGATGATCATGCTGCAACAAATCATGAAGGAGGAGGAAAAGAGCCTCCTGAACCTCCCTTCCAATCTTCCGACGAAAGTTATTTTTCTTCCACTTCTCGTCATTGTAGAGGTAGAATAACTCATAAAAATCCCTTTTTCAATTTTATGTCAAGCTCGAATTGCCTTTATTTGGTGGAGAATCTAAAGCAAAAAATCTAGACAATTGGATCAGACAGGTTGAGTTATATTTCCACATGCAACGAATAAAAGAGGATGAACCCGAGATCCAACTAGGATCCTTTAGAATGAGTGGCACTGTTCTCATCTGGTGGGAAGGCAAGCTACAGAAATGTGGTAAGAGTATTTGTAAGCTTACTTCATCTTGGTCTGAGTTCATTACTGTTTTAGGAGGACAATTTTACCCATTGGGTTATAGACAAAAGGCCATGATGGAATGACAGAATTTGAAACAAAGGAAAGGTCAAACTGTTCATAATTTTACAGAGGAGTTTAGGAAACAAGTATTAGCATTGAATGTTACACTAGACACTCCTGAGACGTTGATGAAATATATTGTCTCTTTCCATAATTATTTGCATCATTCATTGTTATTATTTGAACCTAAAAATCAATGAATCTAGTGTGAAGGGTGTACATCTTGAAAGTAGGGGAAATCATGAACAATATGACCACCCAAAGAGGGTAGCAACAATGCAGAGAAAAGAAGAAAATCCTTGTTATACTCATTGTGAGAAATAAGATCATGATGAGGAGAATTGCTAGAAATTGTATCTAGAATTGAGGCGTAAGAGGAAGGATAGATGTTGGAACACCTAATCCTCCATGGGTAGGTGTGGAATGCGAAAAGTCACAATGGAGTCCAAGTGACCTTGGAATGTGAAACCAAGAATCACATCATTGTACTATAAATGTACATCATGTATAATGGAAAAATAAGAAAGCCTCACGCTTATCTTTCATTGTGTGTTGAGTCTCTTGTGTGTGTGTGTGTTTATTCTTCTCATACACCATGTGTGTGTTTAACATGGTGTTCAACATGGTATAAGAGCTGAGAAGTACATAACCAGCTCAACCTTGAGTGAGCCATTTGTGTTTATGGCCTATGCATATCTGCAAAAATTTTGATAATTTTTGCATCAGTCTTTTTGCAGCACTCAAAGATTTCTGCATCATTCAAGAATTTATTTTGAGAAGAGAAACGTTTAGAAATTGGCAGCATTGGTTTTGAAGAGAAGCAGCATTGTGCATCTGAAGGTTTTCTCACTGCTCATTTTTCCTGCAATTTCTGCTTATTAAATTCTGCAATTTGGAGAGCTGCTGGATACTATTTATATTGGGTTTCTGAAGAAGTTTCCTGGTTTTTATTAGAAAAATTTGTGAGTTTTTACTGGTGAAATTATGCCACATTTCCTGAGAAAGATTTCTAAGTTTACTGCTAAAATCTCTTGAAAATTCTACAAATTTATGGTGGAACAATCTCTACAAGTTTTTCTACTATTTGTCCAATTCTGCTGTGTATTTAGAAGAAAAATCTGTTGTTGTTTTAAATTCTTCTACTCTACTTTGTTGTTATAACAAAAAATTTAAAAAAAAAATTGACAAAAAAAAAATTAAATTAAATTTCAGGCCTTTCGGCCTCCATTCCCCTACGCACCAGAAAACCCCTCTCTACAGCTCTTGGCCTAGAAAATAATACCTGCACTAAAAAATAATACATCACACTCCCTCACTACCCACGTGCCCCCTTCCGCTCTGCATCATTGCTACACCATCCCCCCTCAAAACTCTGCATACCCCCGCTCGCTCTCTCCCTCACAACACTCCCACTTACCTAAGCTGCTACTCGACCCTTATCTCCCAACGCACCCCCATCCCAACCCGCGCTGCAACATCACTCCAATGACTCTGACCCCTCGCCCCTTATCGCTCCACACTCCGCATACTCCCTGCGCTTCCCCTTACCCTATGCGCCAACCTACACACAAGCCTTATGGCCTTGCCCCATCTACAGAGCATCTCACGCTGCCCATCTCCCAACTCCCTACGGCCCTCAGCACCCCCTAACCCTACGCACACTCCACTCTACTAGCGCTCACCCTACGTTGCCCCCTCACACGTTGATTCCACTCAAACCCCCTCACGGCCCTGCTCCATCCCCTACCCGCCGGCTTGCACTCACCCGCTCCTTGCTAGCCCTTACCCCCTCTCCTACGACTCTCTCCCTTCCCCCTTACCACGCTCCCCTTTCCACAAGCCTTACTCCCCGCGCCCCCTCTCTGCGTCAACCCTCCCTCCCCTTCACTGTAATATACTATCCTTCCCCTCCCCCATACGCTCTCACATCTTTTTGATTAACCACCCACCTGCGCATTCTCCCTCTCGGCCTTACCATGGCCTCCCCCTCGCCCTCATTATACTTCCTTATATTTCGTTTTTAATTTTTTTTTAAATTAAAATCCCCTCCTCCCACATTTTATAAAAAAATTTATTAAATTACCCCCCTTTTAAATTAATTTTCCCTTCTTGTTTTAGATAAATTCCCACAGCCTTTTTAAATTAATTCCTTTTCTTAATAAAAATATCCCTTTTCTATTTTTACTACAATCCCTCCTTCCCATTTTTTAATTAATCTCAATTAATTTATTTTTTAATTAATTTTTAATTAATTTAAAAAAAAAAAAACAGCAGAGAGAGAGAGGAAGGAGAGAAAACGAATAGCAGAAAAAGAGGAAATGACATGTGAGCAAATGGACTGAATACATAAAGAAAATTGCAGATTTGAATTGTGATTTGAAGGGTGAGTTTCTGAAGAAATTGATGTGAAGACGAGTTGTTTTTGGTGTCAAATAGCTCTTTGAAGAAAGAAAAATCAGTTGCCTTAAAGGCTTCTTGCACAGTGTTTTCAGCTACAAAATATTTTGCAGAGATATTGTATTGCATTGACATTGTATTGTGACTGGAATTTGCATCTTCTTCATAGTTGCAATCATCAGATTTTGTACTTTGATATTTCCATAGTTGGAAGTTCTCTTGAGTCATTTGTATTTATTGAAATTAAGTTGCATCACATTGTAAACGGGTGCATTTTCGGTTGAAGCCGACACCCTTTCATTTTTTAAGCCTAAGTTGTTGAAATGGATAAAATAAATGAGGCATTAGAGTTGTTGAATAACCTCATTCATTCCAATGTTGATGACATGATAAAAATGAGCAAGAATTCTCTTTGTAATATTCAGAGCTGTTTTCTAGATGCACAAAAGAAGATTGAGTTTTTGCAGTTGGAAACTCAACTTCAGCAAAAGAGTCACCATTCTGAACTTGTTTCTGTTCAGAAGATTGTGAAGGATTCTCATTAGAAGAAAGAAGATAAAGTTGCAGATGATTCACATTCAGTTCCTTGTACTAGCACAGATGTACATCCAGATGCAGCAACTCAACCTACACTTCTCAAGCCCATCATCAGACCTTGGGAAGAGCTTGTCCACAACAAGCACTGAACTGGTCTTGGATATGACAAGAATGTGTCCTTTCATATTCCAGACTACACCAAGCCCATCATATTTCAGAGTGCCAGATTCCTATATGACAGTTCACCTGCAGCTGTTCCAAATCCTGCTCCACAACAACAACAACAGATTGTGAAATGCCAACACTTTGATCGAGTTATCCATATGAAAGATCACTGTTTTGATATTAATCCATGCAAGAACTGTGGTCGGCACACTCATTCTTCAGACAAATGCTTTAGACACAAGCCTCCTGCAAGAACAAAGATTCATCTTGGATGGATCACTTCTTGGCAATGGGCATCAGCAGCCAAGAAGATGTTTAAGACACATGTCAAAACTTGTTCTTAGATATTGAGCAAACTTGCAGTTGATTTTTTTCCATCATCTCACCTTGTCCCTGACAGGGGGGGAAATGGTGGTCATGTACAAGCTTTGACGTCAGATCAAGCGAGCCTGAGCCACAATCTCTCATTCCATGTTCAGAGTTGTAGCCAAAGACACAACAGTTCAAGCGAGCCTGAGCCACAATTTGTCATTCTAGATTCAGAGATGTAGCCAGAGACATGGATGCCCATGAGCATGCCTTTGATTGGTGGATAACCTTAAACCATCATATTTGGTTGGTAGATAACCTAAAACCATCACAGGTAGTAGACCTCCCTTCTTTTAGGTCGAAGGTCTCCCTTTCATATATGAGGAACACTTCCTCTAGCAGAATCCTTCAACTTCTTGCCAACTTTGGTTGAGTTCCAAGAAATGCTTCAAGCATTCCAGAGTTGTTGGTAATCCTAAAACCATCACAGGTAGTAGACCTCCCTTCTTTTAGGTTGAAGGTCTCCCTTTTTTATGAGGGACAATTCCTCTAGCAAAAGCCTTCAGCTTCTTACTATTTTTGGAAGAGTTCCGGGAGCTACAACAAGTTTTGTGTTCCAGTGTTGGTGGTCATCCTTAAACGACCTCTTTTTTCCAACATTTCAAAGATTTGATTCAGCCCAAGTGCTACCATGTATACTTTGCAGATTTGTATTACAACTCTCTTCTTGGACTCACACATACCCCTTCGGATTAAGGGGGGATGTTGAAACACCTAATCCTCCTTGGGTAGGTGTGGAATTCGAAAAATTCGCAATGGAGTCCAAGTGACCTTGGAATGTGAAACCAAGAGTCAGACCATTGTACTATAAATGTACATCATGTATAATGGAAAAATAAGAAATCCTCATGCTTATCTTTCATTGTGTGTTGAGTCTCTTGTGTGTGTGTGTTTATTCTTCTCATACACCATGTGTGTGTTTAACATGGTGTTCAACAATAGAAAAGAGAAGCAGAAGACAGGAGAAATTGTGGAACAAGACCAAGAATGTGAATCATAGGATGATGAAAAGATCACAACCGCAGGATTTGCAGGTGTTGGACCAATTTACTTTGGATCAGACTCAGGTGATGAGATGAATATTGCAGCGCTTGGGATTGCAGAAGATGTACCTATTGACTTGGGTTCTGGTTTAGGGGATGAGACAAAGATTTCAGTAGATGTTGTTTCAAAAATGAGGGCACCAAATTTTGCATGGCTCCAAGAGCTCAAAGAGATCAACCAAATAATCTAAGCAGAGAATGTTGAACTAAGAAGACTCCTACTAGAAGTAGAAAAAGAGAAACAAAGGTTGCAACATCAGTTACAAGCCAAGGAGGCATCCTTGGAAAAATTGCAGCATAAAAATCCTGGGGTACAAAGTGATCCTTAAATTTCATGTTATTTTCATGATTAATATTTCTCTTCTTTTGAGAAACATACTACAATAATTAGATCAAAATTGTTAAAGAAAATGGGATATCCAGGAAAGGGTCTTGACATTAATTGCCAAGGAATTTTGAATCTCATCAAAGTGAAGGAATTACCTCGTTATGCAGGACTTGGATATGTTATAAAGGAGGTTGGCGAATGCTCCAAGGCAACTAGTGATGATCTGAAAATGACTGTATTAGTTTTGTTGTGCTAAGTGTCTTTCAGTTTTAAAAACATGTGCATAATTGGCTCATTACTTTGCATAAGGATTAAGGAGTTTTTCCATGATTTGTAGATGATTTTTAGTGATTTAGAAACATAAAATAAGAATCAATAACAATGAACAACATTGTAAAATAGAGAAATAAGTCACCACATGATTTCTACACAGCAAGCATGATGAAGCAGTTCTACATATGTTGGTCCAGCTCCTGATGGTTTGTCCATCTTTTATTATGCTCAAAATTTTTCTATTAAATGTACTTACAATTCTCTAGTGGCTTTTTTCTCTATAAAAATGGCTTCATAATTCTCCAATTAGTCATAAATGACCCTTCATTCACTCAGAATGGTTGAAAATTAAGCCTCCTACACTTTTGCCTAGTATCTCCTAGGAAAAATCCACCAACAATGGAGAACTCTAGTTAACTGGAGCTAAATCTGGGTTGGCCAGCAATTTAGGCATGCCCCTAACTTCTTCGCTAAAATATACTGCACATTTAATGTTGCGGTTGGGTGGTGGCTGTTGTGTAACCAGCTCCAAAAAGAGAAGAAAAGAGATATAAACGCCTTAGAAATGAGCCACTTCGAGGGGGCAACCTCCAATACATTACATAAATGAAAAATTCTTGGATGATACAATTCACAAAATCTCCTTTCTATATATAGGAGTCCATGGGGCCATAATGTAATCCTAGTGGGCTACAATGTAATCCTAGCCGACCTAACAATAATAATTTAAGGGCACAATAATAACAAAATGGGGGTTACAAGGGTACAATAATAACAATAAGGGGGTTACACTAACAACAATAAGGGACTATACTAGTAATATAGGGACCTAACATGCCCCTCTCCTTCAAAAAAAGTGTTGTCCTCAACGCTCGAGTAGCTCTGGGTGCTTTTGTATAAAATTCTCATCCTCCCATGTAGAATCTTCAGTGGGTAAGTTCTTCCACTTGATGAGATACTCTGAAATTGATCGATTATGTAGTTGTCGAGTTCTTGTTTCCATGACCGCTTCCGGTTCCAATATGATTTTTCCTTCCTCATCAAGTTCTGGCAATATTTTTTGAACTGGAATATTTTCACCTATAACCTTCTTTAAGCATGAAACATGGAAAACTGGATGTACTCGCGAAGAAGCAGGAAGCTCCAATTTGTATGCCATAGTACCAATCTTTTGCAACACCTTGTAAGGACCATAGTACTTTGGATATAATTTATTATCCTTCTTAGCTTGCTTGAGGGACATTTGTTTGTATGGTTGTAGCCATAAACATACCCAATCTCCTACATCGAAACTTCTCTCGCTGCGATGTTGATCTACCCGTTGTTTCGTTTGATTTTGTGCCAAACTTAGGTAATCTTTTAAGAGTTGGAGAACTTCTTGTTGATGCTCGATGTGATCTTCCACTGCTCGAACCTTATAATTTTCCCTTAAAGATGATATGATGGATGGTGGATGATATCCATAAAGTGCCATAAATGGGGTCATTTTTGCTGCAGTATGGAAGGAAGTGTTATACCACCATTCAGCAAGAGGTAACCACTTGACCCATTGTGTTTGTTTATCAGATACAAAAAAACGAAGATATCCTTCAAAAAATTTATTTACTATCTCAGTTTGACCATCAGATTGAGGATGATAAGATGAGCTATGAGCTAATTGAGTACCCAAACAAGAAAATAACTCCTTCCAAAAATTTCCAGTAAAAATGGGATCTCTGTCGCTCACAATAACCCTTGGGCTTCCATGTAGCTTTTGAATTCTGTCCATAAATGTAGTAGCAACCGTACTTTCTTTAAATGGATGAGATAATGCACAAAAGTGTGCATACTTGGTAAGTCTATCAACTACCACCATGATGACACTCTTTCCTTCGGACTTAGGTAAACCCGTGATAAAATCCATTGAAATCTCCTCCCAACGTTGACTTGGAATGGATAAAGGTTGTAGAAGTCCCGGGGTCTTAATTGTTTCCACTTTATTCTGCTGGCAAACCAAACATTCCGCCACAAACTTTTGAATATCAGATTTAAGGCCATCCCAAAAAAATTCTTTCTTCACCCTGTGGTAAGTTTTTAAAAATCCCGAGTGTCCTCCTAAAGGAGAAGTGTGCAGTTCCAGAAGAATATTTTGTTTTAGTTGGGAATTCTTACAAAGATATAAGCGATCTTTGTACCATAAGGAATCATTTTTCCAACTAAATGTATCAGATGTACTAGGATTTTGTTGCAACTTTTGTATGAGTGTTCATACATCTTTGTCCTTCTTCCATTCATCTCTTGCTTCGGTTATCCAATCTGGTTAGATAATAGAAATGTCACAAAGCAATGCTTCCACCTCTTCATTCTTTCTTGAGAGTGCATCTGCAACAACATTAAGCTTTCCCTTTTTGTAGATTATTTCAAAGTCATAACCCAACATCTTTGTGACCCATTTTTGTTGTTCTTCTAATGATAATATTTGTTCCAAAAAGTGTTTAAGACTATCATGATCAGTTTTTACCTTGAAGTGTCTTCCCATTAGGTAAGTTCGCCATTTCTTTAGTGCATGTAGTATTGCTAACATTTCCTTCTCATAAATAGGTTTTTGTAAATAATTTCCTTTGATTGGACGACTTTCAAAAGCAATGGGTCTTCCTTCCTGCATTAAAACTGCACCAATTCCATTTCCTGAGGCATCACATTCCACAATAAAGGTTTTTGTGAAGTCTGGTGTAGCTAAGACCGGTGCTAGGCACATTTCCTCTTTAAGACGTTCAAAGGCCTTAGTTGCTTCAGGAGTCCATGAAAATGCATCTTTCTTCAATAATGTTGTTAGAGGTGCTGCTATTCTCCCATAATTCTTAACAAACTTGCTATAATACCCTGTTAACCCGAGAAATCCTCGCAACTGCTTTATGGTTGTGGGGACTTTCCATTCTTTAATGGCTTTAATTTTGTTAGGGTCTACCTTAACACCCTCGTGAGATACAATATGACTCAGATATTCCACCTCTTGTACTCCAAAGAAACATTTGGATGTTTTTGCATATAATTGTTTCTCCTGCAATAGTTTGAGCACCCTGTCAACATGTTGAACATGATCCTTCCAAGACCTATTGTAGATTAGTATATCATCAAAAAATACTAGCACAAATTTTTCTAAGGAAGGGTTTGAAAATGGAATTCATCAACCCTTGAAATGTAGAAGGTGCATTGGTAAGGCCAAAAGGCATGACCAAAAATTCATAATGATCCTCATGAGTTCAAAATGCTGTTTTTGGAATATCTTCAGTCTTCATTCTAATTTGATGATATCCCGAACGAAGATCCAACTTGGTAAAATAAATTGCTCCATGTAATTCATCCAATAATTCATCAATCACAGGAATGGGAAATTTATCTTTAATGGTGAGCTTATTGACCTCCCTATAATCCGGACACATTCGCCATGATCCATCCTTCTTGTGTACCAATACTACAGGAGCAGAGAAAGAACTTTGACTAGGTTGAATTATACCCGCCTCTAACATTTCTGCAATCATACGTTCAATTTCGCTCTTTGGAAGTAAGGATATCTATAAGGCTTGATGTTTGGAGGAACACTTCCTGGAATCAAATGAATAGCATGATCATCATCATGAATAGGTGGGAGTCCTTTGGGAGTTTCAAACACCTTGGAATGATTGTCCAAGACTTGTTGGAGATCTGCAGAAATAGATGATTTTGATGTTGGAATTTCTAGTGAGCATAATTGTGCAATTACGCCTCGTTGTTCTTTCTTTAGAAGCTTTGTCATGACATTAGAGCTTATTATCCTTCCCGTATTCCCTTCAATACCCCGTAATTCGACTTCCTTTCCTTCTGAAAAAAATTTCAAGAAAAGTTCTTGAAAATTAAAAGCTACCGTCCCCAAAGATTGTAACTATTGTACTCCTAGTACAACATCAGCACCTCCCATAGGAATGGAAAGCATTGGACTAGTCAATACATATTCCCCCATGGTTAGCTTGATATTATGGCATTTTCCAGAGCAATTTATAGTTCCTCCATTTGCAACCATCACTTGACATTCTGGTGCTGGGTATAGGAAACAATTTAATTCCTCGGCTACCTTATAATGAATAAAATTATGGGTGCTACCTGAATCAATCAACACTATTAACCTTTTCTTCTTTATATGTCCTTCTATCTTGAGAGTTTGAGGAGTGGTAATTCCTGCCAGTGCATTACACGATATGGTCGGATTCATTTCTTCCTCTTCTAGGGGTGGTTCCTGGTGTATATCCTCTTCTCGTTCATTTTCTTCTTCTTCTTCACAATCTATGTAAAATAATTTCTTCTCAGCACACTTATGACCTTTAGTGTATTTGCTATCACAACTATAGCAAAGCCCTTTTGCTCTTTTTTCTTCCAATTGTTGTGGTGTCAACCTTGCAGGTTGTGGAAATCTAGATGTAGCAACACTTCCTTCTTTATAGAATTGAGTGGTAGGCTTCCTTGTCGCCATAATTTTACATTCAACTTTTCTTGCCAACCTGAATGCCTTCTCCAATGAATCAGGTTCTAGAATGCGAACTTCATGTTGAATGTTATCCTTTAAAGTTCCTATGAAGAGATCAATCCTGTGTTCCTCTGGAATATCAGTTACCCTTATATTCAATTTTTGGAAGTCCTCAATGTGCTGCCCCACTAAACCCTTTTGTTTGAGATTTATCAATTGGCTAAAGAAGGTGTTGCTCTTTGTATCCTCATAATGTGCTATCATTTCCTCCGTAAAAATTGACCAAGTGACAATTTTTTATGGGAGAAAAGCCATCGATACCATACAAATGTATTTTGTTCTAAATGTAAAGTTGCAATGCATACCTTTTGTGTGTTTTGCACATTATGGAGATCAAAATATTGCTCCATCTATAGTATCCATGTTACAGGATCCTTTCCATCAAACTTCCTCATATCCATTTTTGGAATATGGTGGTTCTTCCCACCAACATTAGATTTTATGAAATCACAATTAAAATTTATTTTGTTGTCATCATGAGGTTCTTCTACTATATTTTCACCATTAGGAAACATTTCTTGTATCAACTTTGTCAAATCTTCGATGTTTGATTTTAGATCATCCATCTTAGCTTCTATGCCAGCTTCCATGCCATCCATCTTAGCTTCCACGCCATCCATCTTAGCTTCCACGCCTTTCTTCAAACTGTCCATCTTCACTTCGACGCCATCCATCTTAGCTTCCATGCCTTTCTTCAAACCTTCCATCTTCACTTCCACGCCTTTCTTCAAAACTTCCATTTCACTTTTTGTTGCTCTTTGCGAGAGTGAAAACTGTTGCACTTGCTCTTGTAATTTTGATAGATCATGTTGCAATTCTTCATCTTCATGAGTCATAGTAGAGCCTTCTAAAGGCTTAATGGGTGTTGAATTCTTTTTAGGGGCCATTTTAGAATCCAATATTGATACCTATTCTACAATATTCCCTTGGAATTAATTCAACTTGATTCTTCAAACAAGACTTATGCAATTCGAAAAAAAATACACACCTTTTACTTGCTTTGAGGAGCTCAATATTGAAATTGAATTATCTCTGTAATTGAAAATCTTAAATATCTGAAATTTAGCCCTATAGTAGCCCTCTGAAGCTTCTTTCAAATGCCACAGGTATGATCTAATTTGGATTCCTCAAGACAAAGTTGTGTCCAATCTCCCACAATGCCCTAATTTTGGACTGGTTCAGTAGAGAAAACTTGTAGGACTTGCCACGTGTCATTGTTTCTTCCTTTGTCTCTAAAATTGATAGCCAAGAAACTAAAGTCTGTGTACTTGAGACCACTTTTTACGTCACTCAAATCCACTGCCCAAAGAGAGAGTTATTGAAATTTTCCCACGATCACCTCTTTAAGATGAAATTCAGCAGCCTGAAAAAGCACTACCTTCCACAGATCATATCTCCAAAAATATTGCGAACCAAGCTCTGAAATTTTTTGAAGAATTTCCTCAGGATTTCAGCTTCACACCATACAAATTTCAGATTCTGAACCTTCGTAGAAAAATTTTATAGAGAAAATGCCACGATGACCTGTTTAGGAGCTTGAAAAAATACCTAACTTCCACAGATGATATCTCCGACTCATGCATGGCCTTCCCTCTAAAATTTTTAGAAAATCTTCCTCAGGTTCAGCTTCGCACCCTAAAAATTTCAGCTTACGAGACTTCGTAGAAAAAAAAATTTATAGCGCAAATGCCACGATGACCGTTTTGGACGAGGGAAACCTAGAATCCAAAGCTCTGATACCAAATGTTGTGTAACCAGCTCCAAAAAGAGAAGAAAAGAGATATCAACGCCTTAGAAATGAGCCACTTCGAGGGGGAAACCTCCAATACATTACATAAATGAACAATTCTTGGATGATACAATTTACAAAACCTCCTTTCTATATAGGAGTCCATGGGGCCATAATGTAATCCTAGTGGGCCACAATGTAATCCTAGCCGACCTAACAATAATAATTTAAGGGCACAATAATAACAAAATGGGGGTTACAAGGGTACAATAATAACAATAAGGGGTTTACACTAACAATAATAAGGGACTTATACTAGTGATATAGGGACCTAACAGTGGCCACATGCGCACTCCCAAACCATTACATAACTCGGTGGTTAGCGGAACTTACATTAAAACTGCAGTTGAAAGAGTCGAACCATGGTTGAAAGCCGTTGGGTTTGTATTTACCACACAGTGGTTGTTGAAGTTAAATGGTTGCTATGAGACACACATTGCAGGGACCATTGGAGGGTCGGGACCGTTGAGAGTTCCCAACCTCCATATGCATTTTCAATAAACCATAAATGTAACCCATCTCCTAAGGAGGTTAAGAAAAAAAGATAAAATAAGTGTTTCAATTAGTGAATAAACCTAATCCATGGATCTATGACTCAATTGAGATTTAAAAATGAAACTAGGAAATGCAATTGATAACTCAAACATTGCATTAAATCTAATCATTTAGCCATTCTTGCAAATCATATTCAGATTCAGTTTCAATCAGAATTTCCTTTAAAGAGATTATTAGTTGCAATGGAATGAGGATCTTCTAACTACAACTAATTAAGTGAATGACAGAAAGAATGAAAATGCTTAAACAATTACTATTTCTATAAGTCACTAACCATTTTAATATAATATTTGGAAATAGGAAAAATGGCTTTTACTTGGTTGAACACAACAATTGTCAATTATGAAAGACGGTAAATGAAATCTAAACAATCACTGTAACTATAAGTCACTAACCATTCAGTGATAAATATTTGGTAATGAAGACAAATGGTTTTTACTTAATTGATACACAGTAATTGTCAACTATGAAAGCAGTAAATGAGATCCAAACAAACATTGTACCTATAATTCACTAACCATTAAGTGATAAAGATTTAGTAATGAATACAAATGGTTTTTACTTAGTTGGACACATCAATCGTCAACTATGAAAGAAGTAAATGAAATCTAAACAACCACTGTACCTATAAGTCACTAACCATTCAGTGATAAAGATTTAGTAATGAAGACAAATGGTTTTTACTCAGTTGGACACAATAATTGTCAACTATGAAAGCAGTAAATGAAATCTAAACAACCACTGTACCTATAAGTCACTAAACATTCAGTGATAAATATTTACTAATGAAAAAAAATGGTTTTTCCTCAGTTGGACACAACAATTTTCAATTATGAAAGAAATAAATAAGCATAAGAAGAAAGAAATACTTGAACAAAGAAACTAAAATAAAACTAGCTAGAAAGCATAAAAACCTCCTTAGCAGCAGGGGCCTTCTGCTACCAATTTGGTTAATTCCTTAGCTCCTTGAAGATGTGATCAAAACAACATCAAGGAACTAATCTCCTTTATTAAAAACAGAGTTTGATAAAAATAGAGTATCACACTGTAATTCTGAACTTATGTTATTAATAGTTAACTTGTTCTTGGTTCTAGAGAACCTCTATTTATAAGTAAATTGCACAACTAACATCTAATAGGAATAGCTACAAGTGTAACTTCAAATTATAATCAAACTGGGACTCTTAGGACTCATGATTTGCTACAGAGAAAATCAAGAGTCCTAATTTCTATGTAAAACGATCTCTTTGACTTCAGCTTTGACTATCAGATTAGACTCCTTCAATTCTTGATCTGGTCCTTGTGGATAGGAAGAAATCATGTAGGACGGATTTTGGAACTACCCATATAAGACATTTCTCTAATTGACATCTGTATCATATTCAAACACAAAAAAAGCTACAGAATGCCTGACCAACTACGGAATGTTTGTATTCTATAGCTATATTGCACAGAATTATTAAAACAACAAAAACCATGAACATACAACATGTTAATCAATTGTATGTATCCTTAAGACAATCCTAATCATTCTTCATTGATTTTAGCCTTATGAGTTGATGAAAGATGAGTGAAATGAGATGATGGTTTTGTAAAAGAAAAGGAATTTCTAGAGCTCAACATACCCCCACTGCAAGACCATTGCATGTCCTCATGCAATTTTATTAACACTTTAAGTTCTCATTTCTTAATCCATCTGCTCTTACACTTCAGCAAAAAGATCCAGCCTTATTTTCTTGTGTCTTTTCTAAGTTAGTGTCATTCTGGGCTTTCTCATGATTAATTTAAACCTGAGATTTATGAGGGCTCTGTTCATCTTCTTATTCTTCTTCTTAAGTTTCATGTTCTCTTTGTGTAGTGTTCCCAGTTGTAAAGTGAGATAGCTATTCATGGCATTTTTCAACTTAACTTGTTCTCTTAAGATCTCATTCTCATTTTTTATGTGCCTATTCAGTATCTCCAATTCATACTTATCTTGCTTTAGGGTTTCTATTGGAGGTTCTTGTGGATTGATATGTTTCTTTAGATTCTTTGAGGCATTTCTTTCCAAGGATTCCACATATGCATAGATTTGTTGCTAGACTAGATCTATATCAGGAGTCATCCTACTAGGGCCATCTTCAAAATGTTGTAGAGGAGAGTTTTGAGGACTAAGTGTAGGAGATATGTTAACTGGTGTTTGAACTGGAGTCTCTTCATCCTCAATATTTATAATTCTTGCCTCCTTTATCAAAGTCCTTTTAATTATTCCTCTGAGTCTAGAACTTCTCCTTATCTTTAGTGGACTCCCCTTTTCTTCATCAGTATACTCAATTGTTGTTTTTTCTTTTCTTTTGGTCCTAATCTACTTTCTAATTTTTGTTAACTTTTCATAAATTAGTTCTTCATCTTCTTCCTGTGATGAAGTGTCAAGTTTATTTTCAACAACCATATCAGTTTTTCTTCTTCTGCTTCTCCTAACATTTTCTTTTTTAGATGGTGTTTCTGCATGATCTTGAGAATGATTTCTTACAAGAAATTCTTCTTAATTATCTCCTATACTCTCCAAGTGGAATTAAATCAATATCTTTATTAAACCATGGTGATGCAGAGTGGTTTCTGAAAACTGAACTTTCTTTTGGACATTGGAAGCCATTCTTTTCAAGCTATTGAGTAAAAAGAAAGGTAAATTTATCTCACCATCTTCTAGGAAATTCATTAGTAACCTGATATGGTAAACATACATTGTCCCAAATCTTCCCTCACATGTTATAATTTTTTTTCAAAATTAACAACATTTTTCTCCACTGACTTTTTAAAGCAGTACTTGGAATACCCTTCCTAAATATTATGACATCCATACCTGGATTCTTCAGTATCTACTTCCAAGATTCATTATGAAATTCCTTGTTTTTGAACCATCGTTCTCCTTGCCTTGGTAGTTTTTTTTCCTCAGATACAAATCATTTTGTTATGGTGAATTTGATGTCTCCAATTTCCACTTCCACTCCATCAAAAGACTTAGCGAATGATTTTGTAATCTCCTTATGGAAGCCATCAAATTTCTTTATAAATTTTAACCACCCTGCTTGTTGTAGTAACCCCATGACTTGTGGATATCCTTCCAAGTACTTGACTCCATCTAGTTCTATCCTAACAATTAGCTCCATTCCTCCTCTGTACAGATTATCTTCCTTTCAGAATTACTTTTCTATGCTTGAAGCTAGATTAGCTACAGAGTCCGATATTGTATTTCTGAAACTGTCTCTTTGTGTCTAAGGATAGATTAGCCTCAAAATGATTCTTTACCCTCAGCGTTACCTCTATGTACTTAAATATAGATTGATTTCAGGGTGTGGTGGAGGTGAGTGAATGATGGAGGTAATCAAGCTATGGATTTGATATAGAATGAAATGGCTATAGATCTGTTGGGGAATTTATGGGTCATAAGTGAATGATATGATCTTAGGGAGACGTGGTCTAATAGGTCATGTTTATGACTATGACCATTAGTCATTTAATTGAAGATTTAATGATGGGCCATTATGGGACACGAGATAAGGGATATGGTCGAGATGTTTTATGACATGGGTTCAATCAATTTGAATGATAGGTTATTTAGGAAACATATTATTATACACATTGTATCTATTTCATGTTTTAACGTTTTTTCTATTAAAATAATTTTACACAATTTACCTCAGAACTTTGACCTTGTTTGTTTGTTGTGTTTGTTCTCCTTTATGGGGCATGGTGATTTTTGGAATAGAGTTCCATAGTCCCTTCTTACAATCATATTTCATTTTTTGGAGTGGGATGCAAAATCAGATTAGCTACAAAATGTGTCTGTCAAAAGAATATGAAATATGGATATGGAATATGAATGTGGAGTGAGATGGAACATGAGTATGGAGTGAGAAATTTTATGATGGAAAAAGTGAAAATGGAAGTGGGATGAGATGAAATATGGAGTGAAATGAAATGAATTTGCAATTTATGTTTTGCAATTATGAACACTTAGTTACAGAAAAAGAAAAAATGAAAGTATAGGATGTTAGAAGGTTCTGATTTTCACCCTACACTTTCTGCATAAGTATGCCAACCATTGAATGGTTTTCATACTTATACTTTATTTTTATTTATTTATTTTTTTTTTTTTATTTTTTTTTATCGTTAATAATAGAAAATAAAAGCTAAGTTAGTGAAGAAGAAGAATTCTTCTTCACCAACTTAATATCAATGTTATCCTTAAATTTTCTAACAAATTCTTCTCTTGAAAGTGGTTTATGATATACTTTCAGTCTATGACCATTTACAAGAAATGATACCTTTTCTTCATCTATTGTTCTGATCTTTACTGCTCCATTTTCAAAGACTTTTTCAATCTCATATGGCCCATGCCAATGAGTCTAAAATTTCCCTTGAAAATCCTTGAATTTTGAGTTAAACAAGAGTGCCCAGTCACCTTCTTGAAATTTCTTCTCTTTGATATATTTGTCATACCATTTAGTCCTTTGCAATTAGACTATGTTGGTTCTTTCGACTGCATCTTGTATGATTTTATCTAATTCATTAAATTTCTCCAGTTTGTGCTTCTGTGCTTCTGTCAAATCAAGTCCCAATTGGACTGCCATCTTGAAGGTTTTGATCTGAAACTTTATGGGGAACAGGACTTGTTTCCCATAAAAAAGTTCATAAGGAGTATATCCTGTTGTGTTCCTCCATGTGGTTCTGTAGGCCCATAAGGATTCAGGAAGCCTTTCTATCCAATCTCTTCTATGTAGATGAACAGTCTTTGTGAGAATTCCTTCAATCACCTTGTTGGTAGATTCAACTTGACCATTTTCTTATGGATGGTAGGGAGTAGACTTTCTGTGCTTTGTTGAGGTATAAAAGGTGTCTTTTTAACTCCTGTTTATCCTACATTAATTATCAATCCAGGTACGATTTTTTATTTCAAGAGTGTATTCTGTCTGAGGCTGCAATTCAATCTAAGAGTAATTTTTTCCAATATGTAGTACATTGTTATAAATATAAGAGTAAAGGGATTCTTGGAAATGAAATCTAACTACAATAACATGAAACTAAATGCTCTGAAATCCAATCATCACTCAGCAATGATCAGTCAAAGATGCAATGGTAATAACACTTTCCTTTGGCAACTAATGTAAATGAAATCAAATAAGAACAAGACAATCAATTTGAGAACGTAGGTAGCAATAACCAATGTCCTTTACAGTTGATGATCTCACACTCCACACTAAAGCAATTAAATGGAAACTAAACTAAATCACTAATGCTGCTAATGAAAGTAAACTAGGCAAGCTCTCAAAACCAAAACCAAACTCTTTGCAGGTATGAAATAAACTATAAATTAATGAAATTAAATGAAAAACATATATATTTTACTAGAATTGAACAACAATAGAAAGGAATAGAAAACTCTATCTAATGAATTGAATAGAAAATTCTATTGAACGGAAAACTCTGTCTAATGAATTTGAACAACAAATTCTATTGAATAGAAAATGGAATGGAACAGTACATGCTGAACAACGAAGCTCTGTTAAAGCATAACAATATAAGTTATACAGTGATCAAGATTCTTGTTAGATTTGAAAGGAACGGTAATGCAACTCAACAATGCGACACACCAAGATTATAAAGTAATAAAACAGTAATCTATTAAACTTGAAACTGTAATGAAAATAAATGCAAACCATCACACAACTGTAATTGAAAGATAATGATACAAAAGAGCAAGTGGATCTACCAAGGCCGGGCCCTTAGCTGCTAGAGAAACACCGCTGAGCTACTCCAGAATCAAATTATGGAACGGCAACTAAATCATATATTAATTATGCATAACAGCATTTACAACTAGTTGCTCTCTACATGAATCATGAGAGTCAATAAAAGTATAGAATTACAAAAGAAGTTTCAATGATAATCTCCCCCTGATTTCTACAGGGGCTGCCTTTTATAACAACTCGGCGGAAAATACAAGAAACAAAGATAAACTTTGAACAACAATCCCTCAGGATCAAAGATCTGAGGGATTCACTCTATTTTCCTCTTTTAGCTAACACTTCGTCTTCTTGTGTTGTAGTTGTGTTGTTCCTTGCCTTTCTTTAACTATGCATTCTAATTTCATCCTTCTTGACTGGATATGGCCTTTTGCTGGAGGAACAACGGTTACTCCTGCTTTAGCTTTGCCTTTCGAATGGTGGTTTCCCACTTCATTTGTTTCCTGTTTAGAATAAAAGACAATCTTTAGCCAATTTCACAATAAACACTAATATTTGTAATTCTATCATAATCCTTCAATATATCATCTTTATAGAATAAAAAGAGTTATGTTTAAAGGAAAAAGATAAAGAAATAATGGCGAATTTGTACCTTTTCCAATGCTCAACACACCCCCCTACTTACCCTTTTTCATGTCCTCATGAAAACCATAGTTTACATGGAAAGCAGTTAGAGAATACGCTGGAGAGGGTGTTTCATTAAGAGGTCTAAAACCATGATTTGCAGCTAAATCTTAAAATATATGCCCTGTTTGTCCTTCAGGTAGTTCATATTTGGCCATATAGTTTTCTATAGGATACCAGATAATAGGGTTGCGATATCTAAAACCTAGCCAATACGAGCCTTCCCTCAAGATGAGGTTACTATAGATAACCAGGTGGTCGGCAGCTAACTCAAAATTTTTATAATTGAATGGCTCTCTGTCTTGAATATTGCAATTGGAAATCTTCCATCGGAGCTTAGTTGCTACTATGGCCTGGTCTCTGATGGATAGAAAGTATTCTACCCCATCTAGGATAATTGCTTTGTGTATGGGTCTCAATTTTTGGATCACACCCTCCTTTTTCATTAAGCTTTTCTACCTAGCCCAAAATTGTAATGGGTGTTTCGGTTCACCCCTAACCCAAAGATCTAACCCATTTTCTTGGCTCTGAAAAGTGTTATAGGCCTTGAGCCATTTTAACTGGCTAACAAAAAATGAAATGAATGCTTGAAGTTGGATATCTCCCACAAAATGGCTGGGATTTGTCTCCATTTCCCCAGCTAATATAAAATTGTGCAAATAAAATTCACAGAGTAGACGTTGGACTTTTACTCCATAGAGTTTGCAGCAGCTTATAAAATCACCTACAGTTTCTAATTCTATAGGTTTTCCTTCCTTAACAGCCTTAATTTTTAACTGCAGATATCTTTCTAATAAAAACAAAGCATAATTTTTGGCAGGGCACCTACATGTTAGGACATCTATGTATAAAGAATAGAGTGTATCCATTTGTTTCCTGACCATTTTTAATCTATTCCTTACCTTTTCAACTTTCCCTTCTGCCTTTCAACATCTATCGAAAGCTTTAGCCTCTGATGCACTGATGTCCTTTAATTGTTGTTGTAACTGTTGGTATTTCTTTTTGTAAACAATCTCTTCTTCGAGATTTTCTCTAGCCCTCTGAGCCTATACGAGATCCTCTTGGAGTTTTGCTATACCAGGGTCTTTTATCAAAACATTTTTGGGTTGAAAATCTACCTGGGTGTTCTTATTACAATGTCGAGTGTCTACAGTCTATGTGTCTTTGTTGGCCATACTGCTAGAGGACAGTGCCTCGGTCTGAACATATTTTTCACAGACCTATACATTTTCAGTTTGGGAAACTGTGTCCATAGCAACTGCCTACTGTTCCTTGCTATCCTAAATGAATATGGGCTCAGTTTGAGTCTCCATGGCCCTTGTATTATGGGGTTTCGTTTGGATGGTTGCATTCTTCATTTTCAGGGTTCTTTTAGAGACGTTCTCCTATTTTAGCACCCTAATCCTCTACCTAAGTTGTTTTACTAGTTTTTGGAGCTTTTCTGTTCCCTCCAGAGCTTCTCAAGTTCATTTGTCTTCTTCTTCTTCTTGGAAGTAATAGCTATTCATTTTTCTATACTTGGTTGCTTGGCTAGGGTTTTCTCTCTAGTGGTTGCGCCTTCGCCCATGCTTGCTTCTACGTTTTCTATTTGGGACACTTCTTTAGTGTTCCCATGCTCTTGGCTACATTCCTTAGGGGAAATAACCCTAGTTGGTTTTATTGTTCCCTGAGGGTTTTCTTCATCAGGAATTTCCTCAGCCGTATCTTTGTCGGTAACATCTTGTTCCTGCAATTGGTCTATCTCAATGTTGAGGTTAAGCGAACTGTGAGGTTGTATATATTCACTCATATTGGCCGAAATTTAGGCCAATTGGTCCTCCTGCAATGGATTCTGTGGTGGACTTGCAACGGAGGTTTCGGGAGGTTCTGCTTCCTCTCCTTCATCTTCACTAGTATGATTACTTTCTTCCTCTTCACTGGCGTGGTGAATTCTTTCTTCTTTCACCAGTATGGTGACTTCCTTCTTCTCCACTGGTGTGGTGACTTTCTTCTTCTTCCTGATTTCCTTCTTCTCCACCGGTGTGGTGACTTTCTTCTTCTTCCTGATTTCCTTCTTCTTCACCAGTGTGATGACTTCCTTCTTTGAGTTGTAGGTTTTGTTCATCTTCTGAACTGGGCAATTATAAGGGTTGGCTGCTGCTACCTTGAAGGCTTCCTATCATTCCCCTACTTCTCCTTATCCTGGAGGACTGTCTGTGCTTTAAGGTTTTGTTGTTATGCTAGTAATTATTTTACATTTTGGAGCAGGTAGGGCTGTTCCTCCATCAATTGAGAATATCAATTCTTCCTAACTATTCTGCTGCTGGGAAAGGCTGTAACTCACTATTAATCCGATTAAACAATGGTGGCTTACCACCGTCGCTATATGACGGGATTTTCTTATGCTTCGGGCAGCATCATGCAATAAGAAATTTAAATATGTAGGCAAATTTACAACACATTTCTGTTTTAATACTGCTAATAACTTAAGGTGGCGTGGTCTTACCACATCCTTTCTTCCATCACATGTAATGTAGCTTTGTACTACTTTCGCCAATTCTGTCCATGGTTCTCCCAAAGTTGCCGGCTGGACTCCTTTTCCTTTGACGACCAAGGTCTATCCTTTGTCCTGAAAGATTTTCATGGCTTCTTGAAGTTTCACTTTTTTATGGGTCCATATGGGTCCTTCTACTGGTAGACCGGATACCTCAGTGATTATTGAATATGTTAATGCTATTTTCCTTCCTCTTACCATGGAATATCCTTCCTGCAAGTTCTGTAAAAACTTAATGGCCATCGTTTCATGAGGTTGCTGCAGTTGTGTGAGGTAGGTAATCCATTCTACT
Source organism: Pinus albicaulis (assembly GCA_034641835.2). NCBI lineage: Eukaryota > Viridiplantae > Streptophyta > Pinopsida > Pinales > Pinaceae > Pinus > Pinus albicaulis. The sequence continues at coordinate 1,347,006,107 of CM076570.1, read as the reverse complement.
CTCTCCATAATTTCCCATGCAGAATTGGAAAATGCTAGCACTTGTGGCTCACTACGTATTGCTCATCCTCCCATTCTGTCTGCACACTATTAATTCTTCACAAATACACAGAAATGGTAGTGGAACAACACCTTGTGTATATTGGCACAATACCGTTAAATTCTTGTTGTTTCCGAGAATTTGATGAACATAGGGATTCGACCCACATGAAAGAATATTTAAAAGGCATCCGCGCTCCCCTAAAATATGATAAGTCACCCTCGACCGTCAAATAGAAGAGCAGCGTACTGCACAACAATTTTACAACATGGAAAGGCATACATACTTATGATATGATCAAAAAATTATCGCATTACTGAAATCAATGCATATTTTGAAATCGTGAGTAGATATGGAAATGTTTATGTAATGATTCGAAAATAAGGTAAAAGGACAGCCGATGTGAAAAAAGTACTTATGCAGTCATTATCCACATAAACCATTATGATCGATTTATAAATAGATTTCATGCATAACAGGTTCCGAACAAAGGGTTTAGGAGCATACTCTCATTTGATATTAGATAAATATATAAGAAAAGGGTTTATCTTTACTATTGATTTGTAAAAAATATGACTCCAATACCATCAGCAGAGCTCTGTTGCCCACAGGTGTCTATAACCTTGAAAAAGTTGCTTTCTCACCCTTGGAACCATTATCCTTTATTTATGCCTAGGGAAAGTACTGTGTGATGTTATGATGAAGGTCATTGTGCTGGCTTGGGAACCAGATGAATCACAATGCCATTCACCAGGAAGGAGTGAAAGGTAGGTAGGCTGGCTCGTGATGAGACCTTCTGTTCCAAGGACTTTTTTATTTTTCTGAGTTGTCCATTGGATCATATCCTTGGTGTGGTGGCCATAATGGGAATGCCACTTCACTGCTCCCTTATGATCATGGTAGGTTGGCTCTTGATGAGACCTCCTATCCTCCATCTACCATATCATAGAATTATTAGTAATCATATAGAGATTTTTTGTCTCTTCTTTTTTCATGTAGCACTTCCCTATTTATGTATAGAGGATAGCTCAACACTCCTTAAGAGTAGGGATGGTGGAAGAAGTCTGAACATCTCAATAGAGAAAGTATGCCCTTATTCTTATTCAATAAATAAAAATCAAAGAGAGTTATAAAGATGTAGGGAAGAACCAACATGATAAATATAGCTGATCATATTAATTTTAGTGAAAATAAAGACAACAAAGTGATATAGATGGTTGTGTCCTTTCCTTTTCTTATCACTACAAAATAATTTCTTTAAAAATTACAATTTATCTTCATTTGTTGATTCCAGTAACCTCTAATTTTTGTGTCCATGCATAAATTGTATGTTTGCCTTCAAAAGAGTCATGAATAATTCACAAAAATCTTCAAAATGTTGTTCTAAAACAAGAAAAATGCACTAAAAATTTGTTGTTCCTTACATGGAACAGCTGCTGTTCCTTAAGAGGAATAGAAAAAACAATCTATGAAAATGTTTTTCCTTTTGAAAGGAATAGCATAAACAATCAGAAAAAACATGTTGTTCCTTTTGAAAGGAACAACAAAAACAAGCAGAAAAATGGTGTTCCTTTGGGAAGGAACAACAAAAACAGACGGCAAAAACTGTTGTCCCTTTTGAAAAAAACAACAAAAGCACGTGGCAAAAACTATTATTCCTTTGGGAAGGAACAACAAGAACATGTAGCAAAAATTGTTGTTCCTTTGGAAAGGAACAACAAAAACACGTAGCAAAACTATTGTTCCTTTGGAAAGGAACGGCAAAAACATGCGGAAAAAATTGTTATTCCTTTGGAAAGGAATAGCAAAAAACACTCGAGAAAAATTGTTGTTCCTTCGGAAAAGAACAGTAAAAAATGTTGTTCCTTTGGAAAGGAACAACAAAAACACGTGGGAGAAACTGTTGTTCCTTTGGAAAGGAACAGCAAAAACTGTTGTTCCTTTTGAAAGGAATAGCAAAAGCAAGCGGCAAAAGTGTTGTTCATTTTGAAAGGAACATAAAAAATAATCAATGGAAATGTTGTTCCTTTTGACAGGAACAACATAAAGAAACACACAAACGTGTTGTTTCTTAAGAGGAACGACTGTTATTCCTTGAGAGGAACAATAGCCATTCCTTAAAAGGAACAGCTTGAGAAATAAAATCTATACAAAAAACAAGAAAAGTAAAAAGAAAAGCTTATGTACAAGTTTCAAAATAAAATAATTATTCAATGGATGGGTGCTGAGGAGGAGTTATCTCCCTCAGCAAGAATTTGCATGGTAGAATATTCCCGTAGTTGCTGGTAAAAGGATTCCCAGTTAAGCGGTTTATGGTAAAGTTGCACTTGATGATCATTTACTTTGAAATAATGTCCAGATCCATCAATGGTAGTCAATGTGATGGTGCCATTGTCATGCACTTTGTGTATCTAATAGAGTCCAAGACATCGTGTCTGGATTTTTCCTGGGAAATCCTGAAACCTGGAGTCATATAGGAGTGCCCAATCTCCTTCGTGGAAGATATTCTCTTCAATAAGGGGGTCGTGCCATTTTTCCCTCTGTTGTTGAATTAATGCAGTGTGTTGGAGAGCAGAGAGCATAATTTCATCTAACTCATTGATTTGTTGTAATCTTCTAGCCTAGACTTCATTTAAGTCCAAACCCACCTCCTGGGCTGTTCTTAATGTTTGAATTTCAAATTCTATTGGAAAGATGGGTTCTTTTCCAAATACTAATTGATATGGTGAATACCCAGTGGTATTTCTCCATGTTGTTTGATACACCCAAAAGGCTTCTGACAATCTTAAAGCCCAATCATGTTGGTGTAATGCAACTATTTTTGTAAGTATAGATTATATCACCTTGTTCGTGCTCTCTACCTGGCCGTTTGCCTGTGGGTGGTATGGGGTCGTGATTTTGTGCTGAATGTGGTAGTTTTTTAATGTTGCAGTGATTTTATTACCTACAAATTGCGGCCCTCCATCTTTAATTATGTCCCTAGGGAGGCCATATCACACAAATATTTGGAAAATAAACTGTATTATAGAGTCTTCTGTAGCTCTTGGAAGTGCTTCTTCTTCAACCCATTTAGTAACATACTATGTTGCAACTAGTATATATGTTTTCTGATTTGATGGTGGGTTAATAGGACCAAAAAAATCAAGCGCCCAATGCTCAAATGGATCTATTACTAACTGTGGGTTCAAAGGCATTTCATCGGATTGTCCAGGACATCCTTCCCTTTGGCAACTATCACAGGCTTGTACAAATTTTTTAGCATCTTTAAAAATTGTAGGCCAGTAATAGCTTGTTTGTAAAACCTTGTGACTAGTCCTGCGATCTACGAAATGTCCGACCCATGGCCCATCGTGGCATGCTTTCAGGATGTCAAATATTCCGTCTTCTCGGACACATCTTCTGATGTGAATATCTACTCCGGTATGAAATAGGTAACCCCCAATCCAAGAGAATTGGGTGTTGCGCTGGACTATCTATTTTCATTCATTGGGCATTAGATGCCTAGGTAATTTACCTATTGCTAAATAATTTGCAACATCAGCATACCATATGGTTCTAGCAATAACAACAAACAAATGTTCATCTAGGAAGTGATCCTCGACTGCTACTGCGTCTATTGGCTTTGGCATTTGTGAGAGAAAATCAGCTACAAGATTCTCTTTTCTTGGTCGATCCTTTATTGTGATGTCAAATTCCTGCAATAGAATAAACCATCTTGTTACTATACCATTTGTAACAGGTTTATTCGCTAAAATTTTTATGGTAGAGTGATCTGTTTATAAAGCTATAGGATACCCAGTTATATAATGTCTAAATTTATTTACAGCATGTATTACTGCTAAAATTTCTTTCTCAGTCGCAGTATAGTTTAATTCAACATGAGATAGATTCTTGCTAATGTAATAAATTACATATGATTTTTTATCTTCTTCCTGCCCAAGGACTGCTCCAATATCTGTGTCTGAGGCATCAGATGGAATTCGGAATGGAAAATCCCAATTTGGGCCCCTTAGCACTGGGGCTATTGATAGAAGCTTTTTCAGATCCTCAAAAGCATGGTCACATTTATCTGTCCATTTAAAATCAACATTCCATGTTAGTGCGTATAGAGGTGTAGCTATTTGAGAATAACGCTCTATAAATCTTCCATAATAACTAGAAAATCTGAGAAAGCTACGTACCTCTGTTTGTGTAGTGGGAGTAGGTATTGAAAAAAGTATCTGAATTTTAGCTGGATCTACCTGTATTCCAGCTGCTAAGATATAATGACCCAATATGAGTCCCTCGGTCATCATCATGTGGCACTTCTCATGGCTTAAGCAGAGTCTAGTGTCAATACACCTTTGAAACACCTTTTCCAATATTTCTAATGCTAGCTCAAATTCATCTCCATAAGGTATAAAATCATCCATATATACTTCGAGCCCTTCATTTATTATATCTGAAAAGATGCTGAGAATGGCCCTCTGAAATGTAGCAGGGGCGTTGTATAGACCGAAGGGTAAAACTCTGTAAGCAAATGTCCCCTGTTGTTAACACTAGAGACAGCCTTGAGTTGTGAAAGACCAGTGCCTAGGACATCTTATACAGCAAGGAGCATATGGTATAACATGGGAAGTTATCAGAAAAAGGAGCTCATGCGATCTCTTGTAAACAAGAAGGTTAATTTGAATGGGACCAAAACCTTTAGAAACTTGACACAGGAAAATAAATACTGCAAAGGCAAGGTGTGAAACTCTAATACAAATGTATCAGACAATTCAAAGGCAGCTTACTGTAAGGAGGTCAGGATTCTAAGATACCCCACAGAGATGAATAATCAGAAGGTGTTTACTGCATATGAGAGATAGAGATAATACTAACTGTCATTGAGACGATATCCAGAAACAAATATCAACATGTAATGGGCTTACAAAATTAAGAATTCATACATGACAATAACATTTTAAAAATAACATCCCATAGAAGCTAATATAGCAGAAGTATGGTTGAAGTGGAAAATGAAATAGTATATCACGCTTGAGCCATATTTAAAGTGCTTAACCAGTTCTAGCATAAGTATCAACTAGGATAAATTCATGCCAAAAACCAGTGAGTCACTCGCATTCCAAAACGTGATACAGGAGAAATATATGTAAACAAAATGAACAATTAAACTATCACATATAGGGAAGAGTTACACACTATAAAGCACAAAGACCAGAATCCTCATTAAATATAGAACTCCTCATCACTAAAACCCAATGGGATCTTTGCATTCATATTAAAGTTCAACAAAATGCATACAAAATTCTTTCACAGCATATTCTTCTGAAAATCTGGAACCCTTTTTTCTCTTTAGTTGCTGCTTATATAGAAGCCTTTGAAACATGAGCGGGAAGATATTTTTGGGAAAAATATCTTCCTCACATGCTAGTAATCAGTTTGAGGTCTCCATCAAAAATAACCAAAATTCATGAGGAGGAATAGGGGCATCTCATCATTTACAGTTAGGCTCAGGGCCATTTTAAACAAAAATATTAAACAATAGTTTTTAACAGCAAGTAAAATGCATGAGTGGAAGGTGAATTCCACTCGAAATTTAAAGGTAACAAACTAAGATGAAAGTAAAAGGTCACTAGGACTGAATCATCAATTGAAAATATTCACTAACGAGATGGAGTCGAGGCAGTCATTGACACAGGTGGTGGAACATTGGCTGATGAGCTAGCGACCAGACTGGCATACCAAGTGCACCTTTGTTGACTATCTTTTGCGGGTTCAGGCATTGATGCAAATCCTTCCACCTTGATATAAGCTTCGGTGAGATCGTCGAAATTTGCATTGGTGCGGATTTTGTGCTTTACCAGATGGAGGAGAGCAAATTCTTGGCGAAGTGTCAAAATAATAGTCTCAGCTTTTAACTGGGTGGTTTTATCTGAAAGTATATCTGTTCGGTTCATCTCTTCCTTGAGATGTGCTTCATACTCTGATAATGGCTGCAACACGATAGGAGTAGTAGGAACCCAACATGATGGAAGCCCAGCCACTATGATCTTGGCCCAAACCATATCAAACTGATCCAAATTGACAGCCATGTTTTCCAAGGTTCTTGAAGCTATCGTGTGGGTAGATTCTTTATCAATTATCTTCTGACATTCAACGGCCTCCTTGAACCTGCTTGCTATACCATGCTTCTCCACGTCTTCAGACTTCAGCCCTTTCAAGAAAGAGATATAACTTCTTGCGTGCTGAGCTCTGCTGGATACATTAGTATTGCCCTCATGAATCTTTCTTCCAAGATAAAGCCCAGATGATTTTACCTCTTCGATGATTTTTAGAAAATCCCAATGCCCTTTCATCGCCATGATGATTTCAGACCAAATTATTCTTCTGGCATCCCTGAGGGTGATATTACCATTTAGGCGACTGTTGAGATCGTTGATGGTATTTTTCTCGTCAGCATTTTCCTTCTTTTCCTGCACAACTTCTTTCTGCATAGCCTCAATCTTTCTGGAATTTTTAGCCAGGACAACTTCTAGCTCAGTGATTATTAGTCTTGCTATGGAAACCTACTTCTCTAGTGTAGCGTTTGTAGGGTTTGCTGTAGTCAACTGTTCAGACAGCGAACTAGTTTCCAGTTGGGCTGGCGATGGTGCACAACTGTGTGTATCCTAAGTCGTCTGTAATTCTGTTAGCCTACCCTAAAGAAAAGCCATCACTTCTTCTATATTTTCCTTTTAATCCTTCTCCTTTTCCAAGGAGTCAGCCAAGTCTGCTTTATCTTTTTCAGCCTGAGCTAATTTGGCTGTTTGTACATGATGAGAGGCCGGTATGCTAATCTTGCATTTCAGGGATGCCACTTCCTTCTGCAATTCCTCGATGACATAACGCTGGGGATTGGCTTCACTAGTTTCTTGTCCTTTAATTGAATCCTGGAGGGCACGTACTTGATTCGTGAGGGCACGGGAATTTGCTTGTTCTCTTTTGAAGTTCTCCCTCACTTGGGCATGCTTAGTCTCCAACTTTTTTAAAGTGATTGTAAGCTGCATCACTTCGTCTTTTAACATATCACCAACCACCTGAAATAGGTTGCATTTATCAAGTGTTGGCACCTTAGACATGTCGATTGCGTACTCTAACACTCTGTAACTGGTAGTACCTACATTCGGGTCCAAAATGGCCTCTGCCATGACCATCACTAGATGTTCTATCTCCAGTTTCATCGAGGCTGAAATCCTGGTATGGTATTTATCTATGTATCCTTCTAGCTCAGCCTTGTACCTATCTCTGATGGCTTTGGCTTTCAGGTTCCTTTCAGTTGCAATCTCTGAAGTGTTAGCTCTGATAGCCTGTGATACTTCTGAGTAGTCAGAGGATGTAACACTATCTCGTAACACCTTGAGCCCTACCCTACTCTCATCGAGTTTTCCATATGGTATAAACGATTCGAGCAACTGTTCTTCCCCTATGACTTTTGCTTCACTTGCCACTATTTTCTGCTTTTTGCAAAGGGGGCAACCTTTTCTTGATGGGCCTGCTCCTTCTTCTTCGTGACCTTTTCCAGCTTCTCTTCCTGAAGCTGCCCCTCCCTTGTCACCTGTCGCAGATGAATCTATCTCCATCTGCAAAAGAAAAGGCCAAGTTTCAAGATTAGCCCTCCATTCTATGAACGGTCTCGTTTCATGCACATAAGGAGTTGATTTGTTCCTCCTTCTTCTGTTAGAGATGATGCCCTTCAGGTCGTAGGGCCAAACCTTCCCTTGTCTGAAATCCATGTCTTGCAGCAGCTTCTCAATGATGGGGAGGGCATGCCTTGAATTGACAACAAAAGGGCCAATGGTGATGGGGAGTTTAAGGATAAACCCCTTTTTTGCAGGGACAAAGTGGACTTGGTCAGATTTCAGGGTTTTCCGAATGTACTCCAAAGCATAAATCTGTCGAGCAGGGAACACAGGAAACTGATAGGGGGAAACTTCGGCTCCATAAACTCAAATTTCGGTGTAGCTATCATACATGAACTAATCCCCAGTACTTTGGGCTTGACCAGCTTGTAACCATCTCTTCATCTCAGGAAAAACCCTAGGTGAAGGAGAGTCATGAATTATAGTGTAAGCAATAGGCATGAACTCATTTAGAAATTTGGAATAACCCACCCCATTTGGTAACTGGTGTGTTGCAAAGTTGTAGTCAAAGACTAGTCTGGGCTGTGAATTTACCTTATACACTTTATCTAAACCCAACCCTTCGAACTTATCAGCATGTTGATATAGGAAGAGGTAGAAAACCATAGAACAAAAGCGGAAGTGACCAGTTTATGAAAGTTCTTGGAACTGGGTCTAAATGGTGGAGACTAGGAAACCAGGGATATCTAGAATTACCCCCAATTGAGACATTAACCGTAAGAAAGCGACACATGCCCTGGAGATTTCCCGCAAACTTCCTACACCTAATAGACCTGCGATAAGAGCAAGAATGGGTTGCACTTCTTCTTTGAACAAACTGAAAGGGAAAGGTTCTGTAGAAGGAAGAGATCTAGCCTGGTTGTTGGTTATGGAGGAAATGAAGTCTCTTTGTTGTTCCCATGGCAATTTTTCAAATTGAGGGGTTAAGTTCATTTCGCTGAAACTGGTGTAGTTCGCGCTAGTGGGAAAGTGAAGGGCTCTTCTGATAATGTCGGGAGAAAGAGAAAATATCCTGTTCCCTTGAGCCGAGATGAATGTTCCCCGACATTCGTCGTAGGCATCTCTAAGCCAATAAATAAACTCGACGATAGGATAGACTAGAGGGGTAATTTGATGGTATAGGCTTGATAAAACCACCTTATATCGATCCCTATTCTCGACATGTCTTCTAAAAAGCCCAGGTTTGATGTTGCTGATGGGAAAAAGGTATTGCGGATCACAGATTTCGGCTTGTAGGTCTAAGAAAGGCTCGAAGCCGGGAGGGTTTCTGGTTTCACAGACTTGAGGGGTCTCCAGGTCGATTTTCTTGTGGGTGACCTTTCCCATGACTGATATAAAAAACATTTAAAAACAAAGGAAACAAGAGGGGGTATGAAGGACAGAATACCTGTGCAGTGGGAAATATGCTCAGGAAAATGACGCGAGGGTACTGACAGTGACTTTGTGGACCTAGCATTGGGCTCCCACTTTAGTTTATACTATAGCCGAATACCTGGAAAGTTTACTACAGTAAAATATGGGGGACCATTGCATAGAACTGAGGATTCTTGGGCAAAAGGCGGAATGGTGAAGTAAGTCGGGTGAGCATCGTAAGGACACTAATAGTGGAGCATGCAGCGCGTAGGGATTGGGTGTTTAACTGTAGGTAGGTAAACACTGCATGCCGGGTTTAATACTAGTACGGGCCTCAGTACCAGTTCACCTAAGGAATTTACCTGACCTTTCTGTCGCATAAGAAATTCTGTTCTTGAAGCAAATCCTTCGTGTAATCATGAAATACATAGCATGAAGATTATAGGACCCACACTTTACTTTCCATATAACCCTTACCTTGTGTCAACCCCCGTGACATGTCACCACAGTTCCGTGGGGGTATGGCTCTATCACCCCCCTTCGCTCCTTGACCCCCCCGGAATAACACATGCGGAGACTCATTTCAATGTGCATAATGTAGAGGTGAGCTATGTTATAATATTTTTTGTTTTTAACCTTTTATACCATACTTTCGCTTGTTTCATGTTCGGAACCTTTGCGTCCTCCCACCCCCATTATAGACATGTGCTTAATTATTCGGCCATGTGACCTAGCTTATTATTGTTACTTTCTAACCATCACTTGAATATTCACCATAAGTAATTCCATTTGATGCCTTGCTGCTCACGGAAACCCATAAAAACATTAGAATTAAAGTATATAATTAACATTGGCTCCATTTGGGGGCGACACGTTCATCCTTGGGCATGTCGAGAACTTTGCAGACCACTTGTTAATCTTCCATGCGGACACCACTCTTTTGCACCTTTTATTTTTCTCTTCATGATTCATCACGACAAAACATCATTCAAACAAAGATGAAAGCAGAAAACTAATATACAGTATAATACATCAAGCTCTCTCAGCCTGAATCAGAACTGGAAGTAAGGTTTGAGGAACTAACCATTTACAGGGGCATCAAGCAAGTCTCCCTGTAAATTTTCCAACGTAAATGTGTTGTTGCCCCCTTGCTCCATAATTTTAAAAGGGCCGAACCATAGTGGGTCAAATTTACCATGTCTCCCCTTATCAACTCTTCGAATATCCCATCTGAGCACTAAATCCCCAACCTGCATCTTCTTGTCCTTGGCATACTAGTCAAAAATATCCTTCATCTTATCTGGGTATTTAGTTAGCCTCTGATTTACCTGGTTTCATGTTTCTTCTAACTCTACTAGCTGATTGATTCTCCTAATCACGCCATCTGGTTCTTCTAGGATTTCTTGTATGAATCGGGCTACTGGTAAGGCTAACTGTATAGAGAATACTGTTGCCCTCCCATATACTAATTCATATGGAAACTTCCCTATTGATCACTTGCTAGTGATCCTATTGGCCCAAAGAGAGAATTTCAACTAGGAGTCCCATTTTTTCTGATTTTCATTGATAGCTTTTTTAAGTGCCCTCACTAGGGTTTTATTTGAAGACTTTGCCAGGCCATTTCCTTGTGGGTAATAGGCCATGGAGTGACCCAACACAATGTTACACTGCTGGCAGAAACTGACAAACTTTGCAGACTTAAATGCCTAGGCATTGTTGGTCACTATCTTAGTAGGGCAGCCAAATCTAGATATAACATTTTCTTCCGTGAATTTTATTACCACAGTGTCTATTGCATTCCTTGTAGGTATAGCCTCCACCCACTTTATGAAATAATTTGTAGCAGTTAAGATCCACTTGTGTTGACCACTTGAAGGAGGATGTATTTCACCGATAAAATCAATCCCCCATTGCTGGAATGGTTCATCCATGTGAACAGGGATCATGGGCAGAGGTGCCAACTTCTGTCTTTCAGCAAATCTTTGGCATTTCTCACAAGCTCTGACCCGGGCAAACACATCTCCAAAGAGTTTGGGCTGGAAGAAACCAGCCTTCAGGATTTTGTGAGTAGTGGCCCTCCAACTATAATGACCCCCATAGATTCCTTCATGAAATTCATCCATTATACTTTCTACCTCGTCCTCTGTGAGACACAGGAGAAGAATGCCTGAGGGATCTTTCCAGTACAACCGGACATTGGCAACAACATACTTCTGTGATCTCAACCTTAGTGTTCTGTATTTAGCTTTGTCACAGCTAGGAGGGTAGCTGAGTGTTAGAAGATACTCCACAATCTCTTTGTACCATGGGCTGATGAGATATTTCATATGTGTCTTCTGAGAAGCCCTCTCCACTCCCTGCTGCTCTTCTTTCTTCTTAGACTCTTCATTTTCTATTATAGACAGATTTATACCCAGAGCCTGACAGTTTGATTCAGACAAGATTTTGGCTAATCCTTGTCCCTTAATCAATTTGGTAAGGTGGATGTCTAGCTCATATTCTTGTATTTTGGCAATCCATATACTTCAATTCTGCATCATGGAGCACTTGGCTGAAGAAAGTGATGGGCTGCTCATACCTGTCTTCATTTTTCTGCAATAAAACTCTGGCCACTATGTGAGGTGATGCAAATGAGAAGATCATGAAGGGTTTGGCATAGTCTGATCCAGCTAGCACTGGGGCTTCTGCAAAGGCATTTTTTATCCTGGAGAAGGCCTCTTGTGATTCCTGGGACCACTTTACCTCGTTATTTTTCTTCAGCATGTCAGTTATATGTCTAACTATCTCTGCATAGTTAGGGATAAACCTCCTCAAAAAGTTAATGTGCCCCAAGAACACCTACACCTCATTTTTATTTCTGGGGAGAGAAATGCCATTTATGACTTCAACTCTTTTTGTATCAATTTTTACCCCATCCTTGGTCACAATATGCCCCAAGAGTTTACCCTCTTCCAATGCAAACAATGACTTCTGTGGGTTAAGATAAAGACCGTACCTTCTGCACTTCTCAAAAGTTCTGCGTAAGTTTTCAATGTGCTCTGCATCATCCTTTGAAAACACAGTGATATCATCCAGATAGACCACCACAAACTTATCTTGCTCCCCAATGAAGGCAATGTCCATGGCCCTTTGGAAAGTGGCCCCTGCATTGATCAACTCGAAAGGCATTTTGGCATACATGAATGTACCCCATGGTGTGGTGAAGGTAGTCTTCTTCTGATCTTCTGGAAGTAAAACCACCTGATTATAACCAGAGAATCTGTCCATCATCGACATCCGAGAAGCTCCCACCACATTCTACAGAATGTGATCCATCTTGGGAAGTGGATAATTATCTTTTAAGGATGCTCAGTTTAAATTTCGGAAATCAACACACAACCTGATCTCTCCATTCTTTTTCCAGACAGGGACTAAGTTTTCTACCCACTCAGAGTACCTCAAAGGCACAATGATTTTGGCCTTTAACAATTTCTTAATTTCTTTCTCAATGGAGGGAAGCAGCAGGGGATTTATCTGTCTAAGCTTCTGTTTATGTGGTTTTTCATCTCCCTTTAGTGGAATTTTATGCTGCATGATACTGATGTCAAAGGTTTTCAGGTCCTGATAAGACCATGCAAACACATATTTGTATGACTGGAATAATTTCTGGTAGATTTCTTTATATTCCTTTGGGACTTTCTTGGATAGTTTCACAATTTTGGGGTCATCATCAGTACCAAGGTTAAGATCCTCTACCCGGTTTTCCTCTGTCACTTTTTTTGGCTGCAATGGAACATAATTCCAGTCAAACAATCTTTCTAGAGGTACTAGTCCTCTGGGTATAACGTTTCCTTTTAGTTGCAGAACTTTATGGCCAACCACCTTTTCTTCCCATTTATTTTCTGAAATATCCTCTGCCTCTTCTTCTTTGCAAGCATCAATTTCCATGTTGGAGAATTCCCCGACTGTTTCCAGAAATATTTTCACTTGTTCTTCATCCTCAAACACCTGTCAATGCTTGATGTTATCTGGGATTGATGGTCGATAACGTACCTCAATTTCATATCTTAGGAGAGGCTTTTGAGGTGGATGGAAATTACTAGCAGCCACTGCAAAAGAGTCTACCATCCTATTATGCTCTCTGGGCATGAACTGAATATTAAATGCCAAGAAAAAATTTTCCACCAGGTCCCAAACTTTGTTCCTATAAGCCCTCATCCTGGGATGTTTGGTTTGGCACCGATTCTTCACTTGTCTAACTACCAGTTCCGAATCTCCCAAAACCTTTAAACTTTGTATATTCATGCTTCTGGCTATCTGTAACCCTAACAGAAGTGCTTCATACTCAACCACATCATTAGTGGCTTCATACTCTAGCTTGAAGGAAAATGGGACCCATTGGCCTATAGGAGAAATCAATAATACTCTAGCCCCATTACCTTCTCCAGAATTTGCTTCATCAAAATGAAGTGTCCATATTCCTACTTCATGGCTCTCTAAGGACTGCTCAGTCTTGATCTAGCAGAATGATGGTTCATGAGCATAATCTTGATCTTCTTCCAGCATCAAGCATGAGAAATCTCCCTCTTTACTATAGACTGGAAAATTAACTGAGTTGTCAGCCTTGGTAACTGTCTTGACAAATCTAGTTTCCCTGTACAATCTCCTTTTCTGGCCACCAAAAACTGGGATAGTAGCATAGGTCAAGTCCAAATTGATTGACCCACCGATTTTAGTCCCCCAGGACCTAGACAGCAACATGCCAAAGCGAGATGGGATGTCAGCCACCACAATGTCCATTACCACACCTTTTTCTAGGATCTGGGCCAAATTAACCACCAAATCCTTGATCATACCCAGGCATTTGACTCTTTTGGAATCAAATGAATAGAGGTCCTTGTATGGACTGGTGATTTGTAATCCTAGTTGTTCCATGACTGACAGGGGAAGTAGGTTATGGGAAGCTCTTGAATCTAACATACAGTTATGTAACAGTAGGTCATGAATTACTAAGGACACATAAAAAGGAGGAGTAGAGGCATCTATCTCTTCTACATGTGGGCCAAACACAACCATGGGTCTTTCTTCTTGAAGGTTTAGACTTTTTGGGATATGTGGTGCTTCTGGAGGAAGCATAAAGGAGGTGACCTGGGACTGATATGCAGGCTATTTCAACAACTCGGTCAAGGGAATTGGGATTTTGACCTTCTCAAGCTCCTTTTGTAAAATAAAGGCAGAAGAGGAATTCTTTGTTGTAATCTCCTTTGACTCTTTGTTTTCAGCCAAAGTTTTAACCTCTTTAGACATAGACTTGGTATTAGGGGGAGTGATTACTTTTGTGGCTGACTTGACATTAGGGGGAGTGGCCACTTTTGAAGAGGAAGGAATTTGATCATCAGACTACAAAGATTCATTAAGAGGCCTCTTACCTTTGTCTGTGGCTCTTTGTGCTATTGTCTCCTTCTGAGCAAATTCTTCCCTTTGAGGTGTGTCTTCCTCCTGATCCTGAGTACGAGTTATTTTCCTAGAAGATATAAGGTCATATCTTCTATTGAACTGTGCTTGCATGAAATCAACAAACTGCTTTCAGTAGTCATCGATCTCAGGATCTTCGATGCTTTCTATTACTTTTTCCTCCTCATGTGAGGGAATTTCCACTTCATCACTTTCTTGTAGGAGACATTCTACTTCATCACTATTTGAAAAAGCAAGATATGCCTCCTCTTGCTCATAAGTAGTGTCTTCGGTGGGACCATCTACCTGACCTTCTAGGTACAGAGGGTGTGGTAACTGATCTTGTTGCTCCTTCCATTCCCTTTGCAGTATTTGCAAGGGTGGTTTTCTATACTGAGGGTTGTAACCCCTGTTTGGAGCATTCTGGAAATTCTTGGAGGATGAACTCTTGGCCTCTAGTTCAAGTTTAACCAGCTTACTTGAAAGATTCTTAATAATTTTGTTCATTTCCTCAATTCTGTCATTAGCTGAGTCTCTATCTTGGCTGGAGGTAGATACCTCTTCTTTGCCCTTCCTTCTAACATCTTTTTCTGATTTTCCCTTTGATTTACCAGTGGAGGAAAAATTTGCCTCTGATTCTAGTGCATCTATTTGAGCATCATCCAGGGTGGTAGGCTTTCTTTCTCTCAGAGAGAAACCGAATTCTGAGTCAAAAGATGCTACGAAAACAACTTTAGCAGCAGTTTGATGAGGTTTCATATCATAAGGAAGACTCAAATACAATTTGTTAAATCTCTTGATGAACTCTGACACCCCTTCATTATGTCTTTTCTTGAGTGTGTTAAAATCAGTGATACAATGTTCATGATCTTTATTTTCCCCCCATTTCCTGAGAAAAGTGTCTTCCATTCCTTCCCAAGTGGTGATGGAACGATCTCCCAATGTCTTAAACCATTTTTTGGCTTCGCCATCAAGAGATTGAACAAGCAGTCTTAAGACTACATCTAGATGTTCCACATTAAAGTTCTCTGCAAAAGAGAAGAAGACCTCAAGATGCTTTTGAGCTTCAATCTCATTTTCCCCATTGAATCGGGGTAATATCTTCAAATAATCCTGTGGCATATCATTCAACACTTGAGGTAATGCTAGGGGGCATACTTATTCAACAAGAAACCAGGAACATTGGCCATTGGGGGAGGTGGAGGTAGTGCAAGAGTTTGATGTGTAAATGGAGGAGGAGGTGGAATTGAAGTATGAATGACAATAGGAACGTATTAGACAGCAGCTTGAGATTTTGATGGGAACAACGAGCTGTTAATAGTAGATACTTCAGTGACTTCTTTGACCTCTTCGACTTCAGGAGTGGGATGAAAGGTGTAATGTGTGGTATCTCTTGATTCAGATTCGTCTTTGATTCGGATACTTCCCTGAGGTGGACTATCTGAGTAGTAACTGGTATCTCCCACAGTGGAGTCGGGACCTTACACTTGGGCTACCTGAGAAGAGGAGGATGGAAAGTCTTATAAAGAGAATTCAGGGATCTCTGTATAGATGGATTGTCTTTCCCTCCAACTTCTTCTATGTAGGATATTCTCTAGGTCAGACATAGAGGGTATCTTTGGTTGAGACGTATCTGACCTTAGGTGTGGCTTCCGAGGAGCCAGGACTGCAAGTAATTTTATCTGATAAATGACTGTGGAGTTGCCAAGGTAAGGGATCTACAACTCTCAACTCTTCATGCTCACCTTTTTGAAGAGTGAATAAAGGTTTTGTCGAGGCCCAGGGATTCAACTTTTCTCAACTTTGTATCCCCGGCAACAGTGCCAAAATGATGTTGTTAACCCTAGAGACAGCCTTGAGTTGTGAAAGACTAGTGCCTAGGACATCTTATACAGCAAGGAACATATGGTATAACATGGGAATTTATCAGAAAAAGGCTCTTATGCTATCTCTTGTAAACAGGAAGGTTAATTTTAATGGGACCAAAACCTTCAGAAACTTGACACAGGGAAAGCACGTACTTAATTTGCGAGGGCACAGGAATTTTCCTATTATCTTTTGAAGTTCTCCCTCACTCGGGCATGCTTAGTCTCCAACTTTTTTAAAGTGATTGTAAGCCGCATCACTTCGTCTTTTAACATATCACCAACCACCTGAAATAGGTAGCATTTATCAAGTGCTGGCACCTTAGACATGTCGATTGCGTACTCTAGCACTCTGTAACTGGTAGTACCTACATTCGGGTCCAAAATGGCCTCTGCCATGGCCATCACTAGATGTTCTGTCTCCAAGTTCATCGAGGCTGAAATCCTGGTATGGTATTTCTCTATGTATCCTTCTATCTCGGCCTTGTACCTATCTCTGATGGCTCTGGCTTTCAGGCTCCTTTCAGTTGCGATCCTTGAAGTGTCAGCTCTGATAGCTTGTGAGACTTCTAAGTAGTCAGAGGATGTAACACTATCTCGTAACACCTTCAGCCCTACCCTACTCTCGTCGTGTTTTCCATATGTTATAAACGGTTTGAGCAACTGTTCTTACCCCCTACAAAGCTTAGCTACACTTTTTCATTTTTTCTTCTTTTGCAAAGAGAGAACTTTGTTACGGTACGACCTATCTGTCGTGACGCTTTGTTCTCTTCCCATGAAGCTGCCTCCTCGTCACATGTGGATGGATATCTCCATCTGCAAAATCAAAGGCCAAGTTTCAAGATTAGCCCTCCATTCTATGAACAGTCTCGTTTCATGCAAATAAGGAGTTGATTTGTTCCTCCTTCTTTTTTTAGACATGATGCCCTTCGGGTCGTAGGGCCAAACCTTCCCTTGTCTAAAATCCATGTCTTGCAGCAGCTTCTCAATGATGGGGAGGGCATGCCTTGAATTGACAACAAAAGGGACAACGGTGATGGGGAATTTAAGGATAAATCCCTTTTTTACAGGGACGAAGTGGAGTTGGTCAAATTTCAGGGTTTGCCGAATGTACTCCAAAGCATAAATCTGTCTAGCGGGGAACACAGGAAACTGATAGGGGGGAAATTTGGCTCCATAAACTCGAATTTCGATGTAGTTATCATACAGGAACCAATCCCAGTACTTTGGGCTTGACCAGCTTGTAACCATCTCTTCATCTCAGGAAAAACCCTAGGTGAAGGAGACTCATGGATTATACTGTAAGCAATAGGAATGAACTCATTTAGAAATCTGGAATAACCCAACTCATGGATTGTAGTGTAAGCAATAGGCATGAACTCATTTAGAAATCTGGAATAACCCACCCCGTTTGGTAACTGGTGTGTTGCAAAGTTGTAGTCGAAGACTGTTCTGGGCTGTGAATTTACCTTATACACTTTATCTAAACCCAACCCTTCAAACTTATCAACATGCTAATAAAGGAAGAGGTAGAAAACCATAGAACAAAAGCAGAAGTGACCAGTTTCTGAAAGTTCTTGGAACTGGGTCTGAATGGTGGAGACTAGGAAACCAGTGATATCCAAAACTACCCTCGATTGAGACATTAACCGTAAGAAAGCGACACATGCCCTGGATATTTCCCCCAAACCACCTACACCTAATAGACCTGCGATAAGAGTGAGAATGGGCTGCACTTCTTCTTTGAACAAACTCAAAGGGAAAGGTTCTACAGAAGGAAGAGATGTAGCCTGGTTGTTGGTTATGGAGGAAATGAAGTCTCTTTGCTATTCCCATGGCAATTTTTCAAACTGAGGGGTTAAGGTCATTTCGCTGAAACTGGTGTAGTTCATGCTAGTGGGAAAGCGAAGGGATCTTCTAATAATGTCAGGAGAAAGAGAAAATATCCTGTTCCCTTGAGCCGAGATGAACGTGCCCCGACATTCCTCGTAGGAATCTCTGAGCCAGCAGATAAACTTGACCACATGATAGACTAGAGGGGTAATTTGATGGTATAGGCCTGATAAAACCACCCGATATCGATCCCTATTCTTGACATGTCTTCTAAAAAGCTCAGGTTTGATACTGCTGATGGGAAAAGGGTATTGTGGATCACAGATTTCAGCTTGCAGCTCTAAGAAGGGCTCGAAGCTGAGAGGGTTTCTGGTTTCACAGACCTGAGGGGTCTCCGATTTGGTTTTCTTGGGGGTGACCTTTCCCATGACTGATATAAAAAAATGTTTAAAAACAAAGGAAACCAGAGGGGGTATGAAGGACGGAATACCTGTGGAGTGGGAAATCTGCTTGGGAAAACGACGTGAGGGTACTGACAGTGACTGGGTGGACCTGGCACTGGGCTCCCACTTTATTTTATACCATAGCCAAATACCTGGAAATTTTACTGTAGTAAAATGCGGGGGACTGTTATATAGAATTGAGGATTCTTGGGCAAAAGGCGGAATGGTGAAGTAAGTGGGGTGAGCATTGTAAGGACACTGACAGTGGAGCATGTGGCACATAGGGATTGGGTGTTTAATTGCAGGTAGGTAAACACCGCGTGCTAGGTTTAATACTGGTACAGGCCTCAGTACTAGTTCACCTAAGGACTTTACCTTACCTTTCTATCACATAAGCAATTCTGTTCTTGAAGCAAATCCTTCGTGGAATCGTGAAATACACAGCAAGAAGATTATAGGACCCACACTTTACTTTCCATATAACCCTTACCTTGTGTCAACCCCCATGACACGTCACCACAGTTCCGTGGGGGTATGGCTCTATCACCCCCCTCCGCTCCTTGACCCCTCGAAATAGCACACGCGGAGACTCATTTCAACGTGCATAATGTAGAGGTGGGCTGTGTTATAATATTTTTTGTTTTTAACCTTTTATACCATACTTTCGCTTATTTCACGTTCGGAACCTTTGCGTCCTCCCACCCCCATTATAGACATGTGCTTAATTATTCGGCCCCGTGAATTAGCTTATTATTGTTACTTTCTAACCACCACTTGAATATTCACCATTAGTAATGCCATTTGATGCCTTGCTACTCACGACAAACCATAAAAACATTAAAATTAAATTATATAATCAACATCCCCCAAGGACAGGTAAAAATAGTCTTATCTTGGTCTTCAGGGGCAATCTGAATTTGATTGTACCCACTAAAGCCATCTAAGAAAGAGAAGAATTTCTTCCCGACTAATGTGTCTAATACCTGGTTAATGAAAGGAAGGGGAAAGTGGTCTTTCTGGGTTTCTTTTTTTAGTTCTCTGTAGTCTACACATATCCTCCACTTCCCATTATTTTTTGGCACCACTACTAGTGGAGAGACCCACTTGCTATCAGATATTGGATAAACAAAGTTGACATCCAAAAGTTTTTGTAATTCAGCTTTCACAATATCTTTAAGGTGAGATTTTAATCTTCGTTGGGGTTGGCGAATGGGTCTAGCATCTTTTTCTATATAAATGTGGTGCGTACATAACTGGGGATCAATTCCTTTCATATCTGGGTAATCCCATGCAAAGGCTCCCTTATATTTTTTCAGTAGTTGGACCAACTCCTCTTCTTGTTCAACATTTAGATTTTTGTTAATGTTAAAAGTTTTTCCTGGCTGAATCTCTATAGTTTTGCTATTGTAAATAGAAGTGGTAGGTATGGATTGTTCTTGGATGTCTTTCAGGGGATCTTCTTCATTATCAAATGTTGCCTTAATCATGTGACATTGCAAATGGGATCTGAATTTTGGTTGGTTGATAAAACTGTTAATGATGTCATCCTCTGTTTGATCTTTAAAGTCGAGGGCATCTTTAATGGTTAGTGGTGATCTAATGTTTTCTATGAGATATGATACAGGATGTCTCTTTGTTTTTATTATTGTTAGGCTTGGCTGGGCTGGAGGGTATAAAGCTAATTTCTTGAAATAACTACCTCTAGTTATAGTCATGCTGCCTTGCCGGCAGCCAATATAGGCATCAGCAGTTGCCAGCCAAGGTCTACCTAAGATCAAAGGGAGTCCATCTAGCCAGTTTTTGGGGTTGATAATTAGGAAGTTAGCAGGATATTCCCAGGAGTCTACAGATACCATTACATCATGTATTGTGCCTTTTGGCTTGACTATTGATCAGTCAGCCAGTTCCAATAAGGTTGTTGTTGGATCTAATGATGTAATACCAAGTTTTTGACAAGTGGTGGTTGTTAGGATATTAATTGCAGCTCCCAAATCAACTAAGGCATTTGGAAATTATTGTCCATTGATTTGCACCATAACTATAGGATTTCCTGGGTCCTCATACTTTACAGGTGCTTTCATTCCCGATAGTAAGTTAGATAGAGTGATAGTAAGTCAGATAGAGTGCCGACTACTTGGACAGTTGGGTTAGTTGTTGTTCTCCTCTTTGGCTTCTTTATACATAGTTCTTTGATGGTTTTTGCATAAATGGGAATGTCTTGGATAGCTTGGAGGAGTGGGATTTTTATACACAAATTTTTC
This sequence comes from Pinus albicaulis, assembly GCA_034641835.2. Classification (NCBI taxonomy): domain Eukaryota; kingdom Viridiplantae; phylum Streptophyta; class Pinopsida; order Pinales; family Pinaceae; genus Pinus; species Pinus albicaulis. The sequence goes on along the minus strand of CM076570.1, from coordinate 1,346,985,216 downwards.
AGTTCTCCTAGAAGATCAAAATCATGATGTTCTATTGGATGAGGTATGATTAATTATTTTGGGAATGGTGGAGAAGAGGTGGTTGCTTGTTCATGAGTTTGTTGTATAGCCACATTATCCTTTTGGAGTGTTTGTTCTAAAGGTAATGAATTTTCAACTTGAACATTTTTGTCTCCCTCTGATTCTATTATGCGCCCAGACCTTAGTTGAAGGTCGTTGCACTCCCTTAATTCAGTTTCTAGTTCTGGTGGTTTCGTTATTTGAACAAACTAGACCTGCCTATTATTAGGGTTTGGGTTGGGTTGGGCTGGGAGTTGCGGTCTTAAGTTGGTCTGGGGATTTTGTTGCAATGTATATGGTGCTGGCAGTGTAGGTTGAGGGAGAGGGATTGTTCCAGTTGGCTAATTCATAGGTATTTGCTAGTTTGACTTCCAGCTCTGACTCTGCGAGGTGGAGGGGGACTATTTTATTGGATAAGCATTATTTTGCCAAAACGGTGGACAGTAAGGAAATTTTGGCCAACTGGTTTGATTTGTTTGATTTGTCCATGGTGAAAATGACTATTGTGACCAATTGGGGAAAGGTGGCTGATTTTTCCACATTCCATTATATTGTTGAGCATTATACTGAGGAGACTGAAAAGAAGAGGATGGATCAATTGGCATACCTGTTTGTCGTGACTACCATTGTCGGTGCTGATTGAGTAGGCATACCATTTCTGATTCTTCTTCCACTTCTTTGTAGACTGGTTTCAATCTTGGGAGCGAGGGGCAACCTTCTATGGAGTGATATTTTGTGTAGATAACACAGACTTTGACTATATCCAGTGGGCACTCTTTATGGTTGTGTTTCTTTCTACATTTAGGGCATAATATTGCCATATTTTTTTATGCTTATGCTTGATTTTGTTTAGCTTGCATCATGTCGAACTGTGTTGTCAGAGTCCCTAGAATATCAGTTTTAAAATCTTCTAGTAGATTGCCAATTTCTGTGTGGGTTATACCTTCACCATAGGTCTTATTATCCCTTGTGATCATATCACGTTCCGCTGACTTTAGCCTTGTGCTACCTCTTGAACTCCTAATACATAAATTAATAATGTTAGCTAAGTTTTCCTGATATATATCACCTTTTCCCATAATTTTTAATGTCTCAACCCATTGTTCCATCATCCCTTTAAGTAATGTAGTTTTTAACACATTATCAGGTAAGGGTAAAGATCCATAGGGTGATCTCTGGAGGTTGTATTGAAAGTGTTCTACATATTCCTCGAGTGTTTCATTAGGTTTTACTGTCATCTGAAATATTTCTTCTTTTAATTCCCCAGACCTACAATAATCCTGATATTTCTTTAGAAAAGCATCTTTCATCTTATCCCAGTCATTTATAACACCTCCACCTAACCCCATAAAACATCGTAGAGTTGCTCCTTTTAATGTGGAAGGAAAGTTATTTAATTTTTAGGGATCGGTGGTATAGTCATACCCTCTGCATAATACATCGAATTCAAACAAAAATGCATCTAGGTCTTCCAATGTTAAGCCATGGAATGTAGGAATATGCTGAAGAGGAATGGCCTTCATAGGTGCATTAACTGCAGTGTCCACAATGGGATATTGCAGTGTGGAAGTTTGTTGAGGTGGTTGCTAGTTGTGGGCCATTTGATCAAATATGTGCCAATATCCTTCTGGGATTTCTGGGGAATTATTCCTAGTATAACTAGAAGGAGTAGGAATGACCTTGATAGCACTTCCTTGGTCTGGAATAATGAGTGTTCCTTCCTGACCTACTATTTGAGGAGATTCAGGTCCTTTAGCTTTGTTTTGAATGATGTTGATAGCACTTCCCTTATCTAGGCTGCTCATTGTTTGGATTACTTCAAGAGGAGATTTTCATTCTTCTGTTTCCCTTGTTTCTCCTCCTCCTTTGCAGAGATTACTAGAGTTCCATTCTTGCAGAGAAATTAGGCGAGAATTCTCAATTTCTTGGGAATCTTGCTCAATTTCTTCTATTTGGCTATGCACCTCAGCAAAGGCTACAGATGGTGACTCTGTGGCCTGAAGGGAGCTAGTAGTTTGTCTAGAAGTAACTTTTCTAGGTCCTACTGATGGCTGAGATTCGGCTTTCTTAAGGATTTCGTCAATGAAAGTTGTTCGCCGAAGGGTCATCGGTCCCTTAGGTTTTTCGAGTTTAGGCGGAATTTTGTTTTGTCTAGATTTTCTATTCATTCAAAAAGACACAAGCATTCATTTCTACCTAAAAATTTCACTCAATTCTACTGTGAAGCGGACCAATGAACGAGCATGTTCCTCGCCCGGTACGCAGGTTCTTACCTTCCATTTTTAATACCCAGTTCTTCCCTATCAGAGAAAATCAAATGTACATTACTCTTTCCTAAATAGCTAAACTCTCCTCGGCAACAGCACCAAAATGTTGAGGTATAAAAGGTGTCTTTTTAACTCTTGTTTATCCTACATTAATTATCAATCTTGGCACGATTTTTTATTTCAAGAGTGTACTCTGTCTGAGTTTGCAATTCAATCTAAGAGTAATGTTTTCCAATATGTAGTATAGTGTTATAAATACAAGAGTAAACAGATGCTTGGAAATGAAATCTAACTATAATAACATGAAACTAAATGCCCTGAAATCCAATCATTCTCTCAGCAATCATCAGTCAATGATGCAGTGGTAATAAATCTTTCCTTTGGCAACTGATATAAATGAAATCAAATAAGAACAATACAATCAATCTGAGAACGTAGGTAGAAATAACCAATGTCCTTTATAGTTGATGATCTTACACTCCACACTAAAGTAATTAAATGGAAACTGAACTAAATCACTAATGCTGCTAATGAAAGTAAACTAGGCAAGCTCTCAAAAGAAAAACCAAACTCTTTGTAGGTATGAAATAAACTATAAATTAATTAACTGAAATGAACAACCGATCTATTTTACTGGAATTGAACAGCAATAGAAATGAACAGCAAACTCTATCTAATGAATTGAACAACAAATTCTATTGAACAGCAAACTCTGTCTAATGAATTTGAACAAAAAATTATATTGAACAGCAAATGGAATGGAATAGCAGATGTTGAACAGCGAAGCTCTGTTAAAGCATAACAAGATAAGTTATGCAGTGATCAAGATTCTTGTTATATTTGAAAGGAATGGCAACGCAACTCAAAAATGCAACAAACCAAGATTATAAAGCAATAAAACAGTAATCTATTAAACTTGAAACTGTAATGAAAATAAATGCAAAGTGTCAAACAACTGTAATTGAAAGATAATGATACAGAAGAGCAAGTGGATCCACCAGGGCTAGGCCCTTAGCCGCTAGGGAAACACCGCTGAGCTACTCCATAATCAAATGATTGAACGACAACTAAATCATATATTAATTATGCTTAGCAGTGATTACAACTAGTCGCTCTCTGCTTGAATCATGAGAGTCAATAAAAAGTATAGAATTACAAAAGAAGTTTCAATGATAATCTCCCCCCGATTTCTACAGGGGTTGCCTTTTATAACAACTTGGCGGAAAATACAAGAAACAAAGATAAAATTTGAACAGTGATCCCTCAGGATCGAGGATCTGAGGGATTCCCTCTATTTTCCTCTTTTAGCTAACACTTTGTCTTCTTGTGATGTAGCCGTGTTGTTCCTTACCTTTCTTTAACTATGCGTTTTGATTTCATCCTTCTTGACTGGATACAGCCTTTTGTTGGAGGAACAACGGTTACTCCTGCTTTAGCTTTGCCTTTCGAATGGTGGTTTCCCACTTCATTTGTTTCTTGTTTAGAATAAAAGACAATCTTTAGCCAATTTCATAATAAAAATTAATCTTTGTAATTATATCATAATCCTTCAATATATCATCTTTCTAGAATAAAAAGAGTTATGTTTAAAGGAAAAAGATAAAGAAATACATGGTGAATTCATACCTTTTCCAATGCTCAACATGCTTGATTTTGCAATTCGCTACCATCTTCTATACCAAATTTGATGTGAATTGAGCTCCTTGAACTGTGACAATTTCTCTTGGGACACCAAAACGAGTAAAAATATCCTCAACAATAAAATTGACTATAGATGATTCATTAGAAAAAGGTAATTCTTTAGCCTCTACCCATTTAGCGACATAATCGGTGCATACTAGGATATACTTCCTTTGTTTTTATGGAGGATTTATAGGTCTGACAAAATCCAAAGCCCATTTTTCAAAGGTTCAATATGTACTTGAGGTTGTAAAGGCATTTCATTTGAAGGAGTAGGTTTCACTACCCTTTGACAATTGTCACACCTCTTGACATATTCTTTAGCATCTTTGAAGATGGATGGCCAATAATATCCTAAATGAAGGATTGTATAGGCTGTCCTCTTATCAGCAAATTGTCCACCACAGGGTTCATCATGACATGCCTTAAGAATTTCAGGCATCTCATCTTCTCGAGCACATCTTCTGATAATAAGATCTGGACCTGTTCTATACAATTCATTAGTAATCCATGAAATTTTTTCACTTGATTGGATGATTCTTCTTTTCTCTCTAGCATTTATATTTGAAGAAAATTTTCTTGAAACTAAATAACTGGAAATATCTGCAAACCAAGGAGTTTGAGTAGTTATTGTAAAGAGATATTCATCAGGAAATTTAACTTCAACTAGAGTGTTGTCCTTAATATTTTGGATTCTAGATAGGAAATCAGCAACTGTATTTTGTTTTCCAGGCTTATCTAGAATAGTGATGTTAAATTCTTGTAGAAGCAATAACCATCTTATAACTCTACTATTAGTGACAGATTTATTCATTAAATACCTAATTGTAGAGTGATTTATGTGAACAAAGGTTTCATAGCCTATTACATAATATTTGAATTTATTGATAGCATGAACAACAGCTAAGAATTCTTTTTTATTTACAATATAATTCAACTCTGGAGGAGTCAAATTTTTACTTGTGTGGTAGATGGCATAGGGAATCAGGTCTTTTTATCCTAACACAGCTCCTAGAGTTGTGTCTGAAGCATTTGTTGATATATGAAAAGGTAGTTTCCAGTTAGGTCCTTTTAAAATGGGTGCTTCAAAGATTTTTGTTTTCAGAGTTTCAAATGCTAACTAGCAGTCAGAATTCCATTTGAATTCACAATCTTTGGTGAGTAGTTTGAAGAGTGGATATGCTATCTTTGTGAAGTTTTCTATAAACCTTCTATAGTACACTGTAAATCCTAGAAAACTTCTAACATATTTCTGGCAACTTGGAACTAATAGTCTAGAGATGACTTCAACTTTTGACTCATCTACTCTAATTCCATCTCTTAAGATATGATGTCCTAAAACAATCCCTTCAGTAAACATCATGAAACATTTCTCATGACTTAATGAAAGGTTTGCTTCCTTACACATTTTTAGAACTTTTTCCAAGTTTTCTAAGGCTTCTTCAAATGTATTACCATAGACTGTAAAGTCATCCATGTATACTTCTACACAATCATGTATTAGATCTGAAAAGATTCCTAGTATTGCCCTTTGGAATGTTGCAGGTGCATTGCATAATCCGAAAGGTAGTATTCGGTAGGCATAAGTTCCCCAAGGATAGGTAAATGTGGTTTTATCCTGATCTTCAGGTGCAACTTGAATTTGATTATAACCACTGAAACCATCCAGGAATGACAAGTACTTTTTTCCTACTAATGTATCTAACACCTAATCTGTAAAGGGTAAAGGAAAATGATCTTTAAGAGTAGCTTTATTCATTTCTCGATAATCAATGCATACCCTCCATTTGCCATTTTTCTTGTGTACAATCACCAAAGGGGAAACCCACTGACTATCTAAAATTGGATAGATAAAGTTGGCATTCAGAAATTTCTGCAATTTTTCTTTGACAATCTCCCTAAGATTTGGATTTATCCTTCTTTGAGGTTGTCTAATAGGCTTACAATTTTCCTCTATGTAGATATGATGAGTTCAAGTCTTAGGATTGATCCTTTCATGTCAGTGTATTTCCATGCATATGTAGAGGAATGTCTCTGTAACGTTTTAACTAGCTCTTCTTGTTGTAATTTTTCTAGGCTTTTATTTATGTTCAAAGTTTTTCCTAGAAATATTTCAATTGTAGAGCTGCCAAATTCTTCCATAGAGTAAAGAGACATTTTCCTAGATGAAAAAAATTCAATATTAGATTCTTCCTGGAATTTTTCATGTCTATATTCTGAAGAAGAGTCATGATTTTCTAGAACATTTAAGATTTGACTATCTTCACTAATGTTTGAAATATTGAAGAGAGGTTGTATATCTTCTTCATCATCAATCCATTGATTGTCATCTATTTCTGTGATTGTTCTCGCTGGAGGATACAAAGTGAATTTCTTGGTTGAACTACCATCAGAGATGTACATATCAGCAGATCTACAGCTGATGAAAGCATCAACTGTAGCTAACCAAGGTATTCCTAGTATAAGAGGATGTCCTCCTAGATCATTTTTAGGAGTTAAAATCATAAAGTCCACAGGATACTCCCAAGAATCTAAAGACACTAAAATATCTTCTAATACACCATCTGGTTTGATTACAGACCTATTTGCTAACTGTAGTAATGTGGGTGTATAAAGAAGATTAGGAAGTTTAAGTTATTCCACGGTTTTCTTGCTCATGATGTTTATTGTTGCTCCTAAATCAATTAATGTGTTTGGGATTTCAATTCCATCGATATGAGTTTTAACAACTGGGCTTCCAGGATCTAGATATTTTTTAATGGCAATATTTCCCATTATTATGTCAGCTATTTGTCCTACCAGTTGAATTTTCTTTACTTCCTTTATTTTTCTTCTTGGTTTCTTCATACCCAACTCCTTTATTGTTTTAGCTAATATTGGGATTTCCTTGATGGCTTGTAATAATGGAATTTTAATGCAAACATTTCTCAATTCATCTAGGAAATCATAGTTAGGCAACATAATATATTTTTCTACACCCTTATTAATTTGTAATATTTCAGGAAAAGGAGATGTAGAAGTAGATGTTGATGGTTTCTCTAAAATAGGAGTTGAATTTATTGGTTCCTTCTGTTTTCATTTTTCAATATTTTTCTTTTGAAGAGATGTGTCATCAAAAATTTTATTAACTTGTAGAGAATCTTCCTCAGAATTGTTTTGTTTTTGTATGATCACAGAAGGTTTCCTCTTTTCAAGTATCCTTCCAAACCGAAGTTGGACATCAATAAGGTCAAGAGGAGTAATCAAATAAGTTGGAAATTGTTGACCTTCTATCATATAGGTATTCTGAGGGTTTTTATTGTTGGGATTTGGTATTGGTTGGGCAGGTAACTGGTTTGATTTCTGGTGAAATGGTAGTGGAAGTGGTGGATTTTGATTTTGCGATTGAGGTTTTGGATTCTGCTAAGGATTTTGTTGAGGAGGATAATTTGGATAAGATAGATATGATGGATAGGATGGTGGATACTGATAGTATTGTGAGAACCTTCCATAGGGATTTTCATCCCTTGAGCCCAAGATTGAGATTGATTTTGAGGTTGAGGCCAAGGTTGCTGCCAAGAATTCCAATTTGGTGGGGGTTGATTATACATTTGGTTATTAAACCCTTGAGTTTGAGGCCTCTACTAAGGTCTTCTAGAGACAAAACAAAGAGATTTTGTGGGATTTGTAGTTGTTTTCTTTTGAAAGACAACCTTAAGACCAGGAATTGAAGGATAGTTCTTGGTCTCATGGTTTTCTGAACAAATCACACAAGTCTCTATTACTTTTGCATCAAGAGGACATTTTCTTAAGGCATGCTTCTTTCTACATTTGGGACAGAAGATTTCTAAGGCATCAGTTTTAGCTTTTTTCTTGTTTTGTAGCTTAAGGGTGTCTAATTTCTCACTAAGACTCCCTAGAATGTCAGTTTTAAATTCATCAAGCATGTTTCCAATTTCTTCCCTACTTACTCTTCCAGCTGTAGATTTTTTTACCCTATCAAAAGCAAGGTCTCCTGGTCCTTTCAAAGTTTTTGACTTTCCTCTTGAGAGATTAATACAAAGTTCTCCAATATCATATAATGGAAGTTGAGATATGTCTCCCTTCCCCATCATGTTAAGGATATATATCCATTTATCCCTAATTGTTTTCAACAAAAGATCTTTTAGAGTGTCTTGGTCTAGATTTTCATTTTTGCTCTCTTGATATTGTAGTTGAATATTTCAAGTAAATATTCCAAATTTTCATCCTCCTTTTGTATCATTGTAAACACTTCTTCTTTATGGTTAATAGGTATACAATAGTCCAAATAACTTTCTAGAAATGCTCTCCTCATATCATTCCATGACTCAATAGAACCAGCAGTTAGACTCATGAACCATTTTAGGGTTGCTCCTTTCAATGTTGAAGGAAACAATTTGAGTTTTTGAGCATCTTGTAGATAGTCATAAGTTCTGCACAAAACTTCAAATTCAAATAAAAATGTCTTAGGGTCTTCACTTTTCAATCCATGAAAGTTTGGAAGAACAAAAGGTGAGATATTTTTCATAGTAGTATTTGTCTCTTCATCTCTTATAGGGAATCCAAAGGAACTTTCAACTCCCCTTCTTCCTCTACCTCCTTCTGCATTTCCTCTACCTCTTCCTCTGTCTCCTCCTCTACCTCTACCTCCTCCAAATAGCAATTTTTCTCCATTGAGGATTTCTCCTGCTCCTTCCCCTCCTTCTCCTCCTCCTTCCATGATAGATCCTTCAGAACTGATATAAGGTTCTGCTTGGAGAAATAATTGTTCTTCTGGCTCTTCTATCAATGGTATGTTGAAGAAAGATTCTTCCTCTTCTTCTTCACTAGGGATTTCTAGTTCTTCTACTGGAATATATTCCCCTGTAGAAGTGAAGAAATTTATTCCCTCTTTTGGAGTTCTAGGATCTTCTTCTTCCAAGATTGCCTCAGTGGATGAAGTGGGAGACCCTCCTAACTGAATTTCTAATCTTAAAACTTTAGGAAGCCTATGACCAGTATAGTATGGGATATGAATTTGAGAGGAAGTTGTACTACTTCTTGGCCTAGGTGGAGTGAGTGGTGTTGTAGGAATTAAGCTTTTTCCTCTTACAAATATACCCCTTGAGTCTCTTTCTCTATGCATATCATTGTTTTTGGGATGTAAGAAAGAAGGCTACCTAGTTACACTTCGCTGGCAATGACACCAAAATGTTTAGTCAATTTAGTGTTCCTAAATTGCTTCCGTTAATTATCAACTAGGACTTGTAACTTTGATGAAGTGCAGTGCACTATATGTGCCTATGTGTCCTTTCCCTTACTTTGTTGTTTGATGTTTTTCTTGTTGTTTCAGGGGTTTTTTTTTTTAATCCTTAGTGTGTTCTCCTAGTTTTAAAAGTGAGAATAAATCTAATTAAAATGAAGAAAAGGAAATGTTGTAAAACTAGTTAACTTCCTATAAAGAAATTAGAGTTTTATGGACAAGTTCTAAGGTCTACTTCTAATTAAAAAGATAAAATAAGTGTTTCAATTTGTGAATAAACCTAATCCATGGATCTATGAATCAATTGAGATTTAAAAATGAAAACAGGAAATGCAATTGATAACTCAAACATTGCATTAAATCTAATCATTTAGCCATTCTTGCAAATCATATTCAGATTCAGTTTCAATTAGAATGTCCTTTAAAGAGATTATTAGTTGCAATGGAATGAGGATCTTCTAACTAAAACTAATTAAGTGAATGACAGAAAGAATGAAAATTCTTAAACAATTCCTTTTTCTATAAGTCACTAACCATTGTAATATAAGATTTGGAAATAGGAAAAATGGCTTTTACTTGGTTGAACACATCAATTGTCAATTATAAAAGACAGTAAATGAAATCTAAAAAATCATTGTACCTATAAGTCACTAACCATTCAGTGATAAATATTTGGTAATGAAGACAAATTGTTTTTACTCAATTGATACACAGTAGTTGTCAACTATGAAAGCAGTAAATGAGATCTAAACAGCCACTGTACCTATAAGTCACTAACCATTCAGTGATAAAGATTTAGTAATCAAGACAAATAGTTTTTACTCAACACAGCAATTGTCAACTATGAAAGCAGTAAATGAAATCTAAACAACCATTGTACCTATAAGTCACTAACCATTCAGTGATAAAAACTTAGTAATGAAGACAAATTGTTTTTACTCAGTTGGACATAGTAATTGTCAACTATGAAAGTAGTAAATGAAATCTAAACAACCATTGTACCTATAATTCACTAACCATTCAGTGATAAAGATTTAGTAATGAAGACAAATGGTTTCTACTCAGTTGGACACAACAATTTTCAATTATGAAAGCAGTAAATGAGCATAAGCAGAAAGAAATAATTGAACAAAGAAACTGAAATAAACCTAGCTAGAAAGCATAAATACCTCCTTAGCAGCAGGGGCCCTCTACTACCAATTTGGTGAATTCCTTAGCTCCTTGAAGATGTGATCAAAGTAGAATCAAAGAACTGATATCATTTATTAAAAATAGAGTTTGATAAAAATAGAGTATCACACTGTAATTCCGAACTTATGCTATTAACAGTTAACTTGTTATTGGTTCTACAAAACCTCTATTTATAAGTAAATTGCACAACTAACTTCGAATAGGAAAAGCTATAGGTGTAACTTCAAATTATAATCAAAATAGGACTCTTAGGACTCATGATTTGCTACGGAGCAAATCAAGAGTCCTAATTTTTGTGTAAAACAGTGTCTTTGACTTCAGCTTTGACTACCAGATTAGACTCCTTCAATCATCGATCTAGTCCTTGTGGATAGGAAGAAATCATGTAGGATGGATTTTGGAACTACCCATATAAGCCATTTCTTTAACTGACATCTATATCATATTCAAACACAAAAATAGTTGTGGAACTGCTGACCAACTACAGAATGTCTGTATTATGTAACTATACTGCACAAAATTATTAAAACAAGAAAAACCATGAAAATACAACATGTTAATCAATTGTATGTATCCTTAAGACAATCCTAAGCATTCTTCATTGATTTTAGGCTTATGAGTTGATTAAAGATGAGTGAAATGAGATGATGGTTTTGTAAAATAAAAGGAATTTCTAGACCTCAACACATACGTCAAAAGGTGAGGTTTTTGTTGAAGAGTGCTTTTCCTAATTGTAAGCATGCAGAATGTAATGCACTTGTTCATCCCACAACTTAGGATGTTTTCTAAAATATAATCTAAATAGATGCATGACTATTATGTTCACCACTTCGGTTTGTCCATCTGTTTGTGGATGAAAAGCGGTACTCTTTTTCAATTTTGTGTCCATCATTCTCCATATATTTGATAAAAAATTCCCAATGAACCTGGAATCCCTGTCACTAAAAATAGAAGTTGGAAATCCAAAATGAACCCAACACATTTTGAAAATAAATTTGAGCAGTTTGTTCAACAGTAATGGTTTTCTTACATGGCATAACTATACACATTTTACTAAATCTATCCACAGCTATATAAAGATAATCATGTTTCTTTCTTGACATAGGTAGACCTTGAACAAAGTCCATGAAGACACTCTCCCATGGCCTTGATGGTACTGGTAGTGGCGTGTACAATCCAAGATTCCTATTACTAGGCTTACTTGTTGCACACATAGAACAACCTCTTATAAAATGTGACACACTATCTATCATGCGAGGCCAATAACAATACCTCTTTAGATGTGCCACTGTTTTGTTTACCCCAAAGTGTCTAGCAATAAGAGAAGAATGAACTTCTCTCATGACACTTAGCCTCTCTCCTTGTGGAATACATAGCTTACCCAAATGAAATAGAAAATTTTTATGCATGTGATAATCTTCCTCTTCAACTTGATTCCCTTCACTCAAATTACTAGCATACACATCTTGGAAATCAATGTCATGTGCATATTGTTCTATGTAACTCTCATTTACAACAGAATCATTTTTTAGTAAAGTAGAAGCACTACTGATTGGTCTTGAAAGCATATATACAAGTTTATTGAATATGCCTTTTTTTGTACCTTATAACCAAGTGAAATTGTTGAAGAAATACCATCCACCTGAAATGTCTTGATTGTTGCAATTTTGTTTGCAACTGTAAGTGCTGTAATGGTTGGTGATCGATGTGTACAATAGTCTCTTTACCCATAAAGTAGTGTTTCCACTTATTGACACTTTGTACCAACGCATATAGTTATTTTTCATATGTAGGATAATTAGTCACAATGCCATTGAAAGTTTCTGAATGAAAGGCGATAGACTTACCATGTTGCAAAAGAACTGCGCCCATGGCATAATCACTAGCATCGGTTTGTATCTCGAATGGCTGTCTAAAATTTGGTAGTGCAAGGACTGGAGTTGAACTCATCTTGTCTTTTAAAGCTTCGAAAGCTTGTTGCTGTTTTCCTCCCCATTAGAAGCCTTTCTTCACACTTGTCACTGCATGCATAGGAGCTGCAATGGAAGAAAATTTAGCAATAAACTTCCTCCAATATTGAGCTACACCTAAGAAATTTCTTACCTTGGTAACTATTTTGGGTGTGGGCCGATTCACAATGGCCTCCAATTTAGAAGGTGTTAGCCACCTATAAATTTTTTGTCAAGCAAACAGGTGGCTAAATATTTTTCTGAGCCTTCAAGAGATACATTTCCTATGAAAATCTCTCATTCTTGAAGCCTCTATGTGTCCTTTGCCTTTGAAAAGATCTTCACTTCCGTTTCCATCAAGATATCTTCATTTTTTGTGAAAAAATTATGCTCAGAAAGCCTCCATTTTTCCCTTTGTATCCTTACAAAATTCCTCATTTTAACCCTTTTTTCCCCTTCTCAAATTTCCCCTTTTACCCCCAAAATCCCTTCCTAAGTCTTCCAGACCATCTAATTCCTCCTTTTAAACCATGTGAATCCCATCATTTGGTGAGAAAATCCTTTTTTCCTTCTATCGGAACCTCTGATTCAGCCTTAAAAAAATCAGTTTTTAATCCAAAAACCTATTTTTTACCATATAATAGGCTTAGCCCCTTTTCGGCCAGCCCCTTAACCACTTCCCCTCCATAAAAACAAGCACTAAGACCAAGCACTAAGGCATAAAGAGCTTATCGCAATCGGAAGTTGGAATGGAGCGCTTTTTCTTTGTTAAAGTGAAATCTTCTGATGCGAGGAAGAATTGTTCTATTGGTCTCAGAAGCAATATCCGCTGTTGATCTAAATAGATCTAACGGTTCACGCTCGTTTCACCTATCGCTCTGTAAACTCCCAATGGTGATCTCCGTCATTGATTTCCATTCAAATCCGATGGCCATCGCATCATCGAAGCTTTTTATTGCGCCAATCGCAACTCTTCATATCCCCGATTAAATCCTGGTCATTGAACCCACAAGAACCAATGGCCAGGATTTGATCTCACTCTGCCCCCGCGCCCCCGATTAGCCACCTCTGATCCAATCACAGATGTCAATCTCCCGTCGATCCAACGATCCATATGTAATCGCAACCTCATCCCAACAGAGTTTTTCCCTCCATCACTCTCCCCCCGATTGGACCGCAGTCGTCCATTCCGTTTGATCTGACGGCCCTCCTTTCTCCCGATCGATCATTCGGCCCTTCTACCTCCGCCTCCTCTTTAAATCTCCACCATCTATCCCAAGGATCCAATGGCTAGGATTCTCCTCACTCATTAAATTGCCCCTCTATCTTTGTTTTCCCTCTTTAGATCTTGACTGTCCATTGCATTGATCGAACAACCCACATTCAAAACGCCTTTGGCCTATCCCCACGTTACCGACCGCGCAACTGTCTTTATCATGCTCCACCCATCACCATCAGATCTCATGGTCCCAGACCCAACGGCCAAGAACCATATCACGCATTTTTTGTGTCTGGGCTTTAACAGTTAGAAATCACGCGATATGGGCGGTTTCATTTTGCCACGTGTCGAGCGGTGGACCATATCGCGTGATTTCGGACAAATTTCAAAACTACTTCATAACAACGCGAAAAAAGTTGTTTTCTTCCTCAAAACCACTTCCCCACTTCCGCTCCCGAAATACCATCTAAATATCTCGACCGTTGATATGTTCAGATCAACGGCCCACAATGCATCGCGTTCTCCATTCACACTTTTCCATCATGCTACCTCAGAATTTTATCGGGTCATCTCAACCGTTGATCTCCTCCTGAGATCTAACGGCCCACGACTAATCGCCCTTTGCCCATGCCAGGTCCCACCATCTAATATGCCCGACATTCATTCATTTTCATGGATTTCCTTTGTATTTTGCCAAAGTTTAAAACTTTATGTTTTGCATTAAGAATCAGTCTCTCTGCACAACGTTAAGACTTTGGTGTTATAACACTAAGGTTTAATATCTTCGTCTGACCTTATAAATTCACTCTGTCAGTTAATCACCACCGTCCATTACCACCACTAGATCTAATCGGATGGTTCAAAAGCATTCCTCCACCAAACCTTTATCAGATCAGATTTTCACCATTTCACCACATTTCTCAGTCTTTTCTCTCTTCATCCATCACATTCATCCCTGTTGCACTGCCATTCTCATAGCCTTCCACTACATTCACCCTCCTTCTTGCATGGATTTCTTAACATTGTTTGTGTCTTGTTTATGGTTACAGATGGTGAAAGCTGTTATTTTCTACATCGTCACTATTAGTGACACAGTAGCGCTGAGGAAGCTTTTCAGAGCCAGGATTTGTAGGGAAGACTCCTAAGGGGGTTTTAAACACATATTTTATCCAAATCAGGGGTATTAACTCTGGGTAAAACCTCTAGCACCATTAAACCTACAAATTCACAGACAAAGGAAGTCAAAGAAGCAGCAAAGAGTATCAGTGAAGGATCAAAGAGTTTTAAAGCCTGTAATCGAAGATTTCAAGCCTTAATTCAATGTTTAAAGGGAAAATGTACCATATCGAAGACCTTGTGATTAACATAGAAGGCCTAATGAGGCCTAAAGCATAGAAAACAATGTTATTAGTGTCACACATCAGCAGAAGGTTCTTTCCCATGAAAGGACAAGTTCCCATAATGTTTTCTATTCTACATCGAGCTCCTAAGAAGATCTACACCCTGACAGAAGTCTTAATATTGCCAAAACATTTGTTATGCAGTGTGGTAGACCTGAAAGTCATTTATCTGCCTTTTTCTTATCACCAGAGTACTATAGCCTAAAGTACATCAAAGAACATACCCAAATTTATTATCAGCCTGTCAAAGACCACTGTTTCACCCAAAGAGTACTTAAAATCAATGCATGGATACTAAGATAGAATGGGCCTCGAGCCCTCTTCTTCTACTTCTGTTTTAATGTTTCATTTAGTGTTTCATCTACCTCCTCTACCTCTCTTTCAGCTATAAGAACTCAAGAAAAACACATTGAAAAATTTGTTGGTTGTTGATCAGATATCTGTGAATTGTAAGTTGTTTCTCTTGAGATATAGTTCTGTGTGTAAAGTTGTAAGAAAGGCTGGGGAAGATGTTTTCAGACTGAATATCAAGTTGTTGGACAATGTTGTATATGACTAGTGTTGCTCTTTAATATGACAAGCACATTTCTTTGGATCCTGATTTAAAGCAGCGGTGATGTCTTTTACCTTTGTCTCTATTCTCCTTCTGTAATTCATTACATTTCATTTCTTTGATAAGAATCAGAAATCTAGCTTAGGATATACCCTTGCATGGTACCCTAATGCTCCTACTCTTCTTACCTTTGATGTTTTCTACTGATTGTGCTATCTTAGTACTGATTCAAGATGATTTAACCAGTGTAGTAGTTGTTATTCACTGCTAACTAATGTATGAATTTATGAATCTGTCCTTAGATGTTCTTGTTGGGTTTTAATTGAAAGAATTGGGATATTGGGAGTTTAGAATGCTGATTCTATCTCACTAGGATCTTTTTCAATCAATTGAACATTTCTAAGTTCCCTTAAGCTAAATTTCAAAGCATTGAAAGTTCAAATCCTTTCTCTGATCTTAGGCTTCACCTTTGTGTTTAAATCTTAAGTGTTTATTGTTGTCTGAAGAGTTAACCTTTTAGGGGTGGATCATAGGTGTTTAATGGCATGTCTTGTCCCTAGATCCAATTCCTAAGTGGTCACCTTGGAGGTTTCCTTGTCATTCCCCTTCATTCCTTAATCATTTCATACCACACTATCATCTTTAAGATCCTTTGTTTTAGATGACTAGCCCAATTGAAAGCCTTGGATACTGAATAGCAAGTAAACCATTTTATGACTCCATTGCACAATGGTCTTGAGTGTTCCCTGAATTATCCCTCCTTTGCTTAATTTCCTCTTTTCTCACTCTTTGTCTTATATTGAACCCTTCCTTCATGTTTCCCAACAACCAAACAAACCAAAAAAACAAACAACAAACCTTGTGCCTATAACTAGCCTAATACCTTGTAACTGAACCTCAAAGACATATATCTTTGCATATATAGAGAGATCCCTCTTTGGACCCAGGAGGGATAGATCTTGAGGTCCCAAAGCATTTTTTATGTTGTCTTATCTTTTGGTAGAGCCAAACCTGCCAAAACATAGGAACCCCAACAGAAGGATCAATCCTCAATTCTCCTCCTCCTACAATATGTCCCAAATAGACCAAAGAATTCTTTCCAAACTCACATTTTGTCATCCTAAGAAATAATTTCTCTTTCTTCCAAATATCAAGCACTCTATTCACATGCAAGACATGATCTTCTCTTGTTTTGCTGAAAAATAAAATGTCATCTAAGTACACAATAGCAAAGTCATCAAGGAATGGTCGCAAAGCATTATCCATAACTCGCATAAAAGTTATCAGTGCATTACATAAACCAAGAGGCATAACTAACCACTCAAAGAGTCCTTGTTTGGTTTTGAATGTATTTTTCCATGTATCACTTTCTGCAACTCTTACTTGATGATATCCACTTCGTAAATTTAACTTAGTGAAAAAATTTGCTTCTTTCAGCTGATCAAGAAAATCATCTATTCTTGGGAGTGGATAACTATTTTTTACCGTAATCTTGTTCAAAGCTCGAAAATCTACACACGTGCCAATTCCCATCTTTCTTTGGTATCAAGACTATAGGTGAACTACATGGAGAGGTGCTTGACCTTATGATTCCTTTATCCAACATCTCTTTTATTTGCCTCTTTATTTCAGCATTCTCCATTATCGACATGTGATACACACCGATGTTTGGAAGAGGACAATCCTGCTGCAACAGAATCTCATGTTGAATTTCCCTTTTTGTAGGCAATCTTGTTGGCTCCTAAAACATCTCATGATCCCCATTAACCACATCATATAAGTATGATTTCAAATTAGGATCACATCCCTCAAAAGTTTCATGATTAATATCAGATTTAGGCTTAATCATAAGAAGAACAAAATCCTCACTTGAATTTACCAGCCTCTTTACCTGTCTAGCATTTACCAAAGCAATCTTTGTCTTCTTGTGATGTGCTCTAGAAATGAACTCCTTGTCATCTTTGAATAAATTATACTTGTTCTCATGGCGATAGAAGATCTATTTCCTGTCATACAAGTAAGGACTCCCTAATACAATACCAGCTATGTCAAGTAGAGCCACATCTAATTCAACTGTGTCAACAAATCTTGCAGTGATTGCAAACCTCAATATACATTTCTTTGCAACTTGTAGATTTTCATCCTTACAAATCCAACCCCATGGATATGGTTTTGGATGTGTTATTGTCTCAAGTTTAAGTTTTTTTACCAAATCTTCAAAGATTAAATTTTCTTGTGACCCACTGTCAAAGAGTGTGTCAATCTTGGTATGCTTGGTTATGACCCTCACATGAAACAGTTCTATTATTTTTTCTTCATTTGGAGTGTTTATGTGACATTTTGATGTACTAGTACTGGGTTTAGTTTCAATTTATTTTCCCTTAATGTTCTTCAATCCCATGGCTATGATTTTAGTTTCATCACCTAAATTAGATCCTAAATCATGTTGAACTGTAGCAGTAGTTTTATGTTCCCCTTTGTTATTGGGTTTCTTTGGCCTCAATTCTGGATGTAATTTCCAACAATGAATTTCATCATGGCCTTCTTTTGAACAATTTTTATGAGTCACTTTTTCTCCCTCTTTCTTAATAGATGCATTCTTTTTGTTTTTACCTTTTGAGGTATTTTCCTTGGCTTTACCCTTAAAAGGTTTCTTCCTACCCTCTTTAGGAATGTTCTTCCCTCTAGCTTCTAGATGTGTGGCCTGAACACAAACTTCATCTAGACTGGTGGGGTTAAACATGAGAATAGCATGTTTTAGGTAGCTATGTAAGCCTCCTATGTACTTTAGCAAAGTGTCTTGGCTCTACAATCCAACCCTAATAAAAGAGATCTTCTCCTAAATTCATGGGTGTATTCTTCCACATTTTGTCCCTTTAACTGCCTAAATTTCTACCAGTTCATGATGGATCTTTGCATATGAGCTAATGGATAAAACTATTATTTAATAGCAGCAATAAAATTTGACCATGATAGAATAATCTTACCATTTTCTTGATTTTCTCCTTTGCCTTGGATTCCCACCAAACAAGTGTTGTATATTCCATTCTCAAAGAAGCTAATTGAATATTTTTTATCATCATATTGCAGGTTCTATATTCTCAAATAGACCTCCAATTGTCAAATCCAATTATCTAGCTTTTCTGCATTTACTTCACTATTAAACATTGGCAATTCGAACTTAACATCAATTTTTAATAAACGAGATCTACCAGTGCTCTTGGACTCATGTTGCTGACATACTGAAGAAGAAGTAGAAGATGATGACGATAATGATGATGAGGGTGAAGATGATGGATCTCCATTACCTCCATCTCCTCCATTTCCCTTCTTTAACTTGTCTTCATCATGTTGACCTCCTGAAGATCCTTGTCCTTCCCTTTGAAGTTCAGATCCTTCTCCTTCTAGTCTATCATTCCTTTCTTGAGAAATTATTCTAACCATCTCAGTTATGTCATGAAATTATTTCCTAAAGACTCTTTCTTCCTCCTTAGGGTCAAATTCTTCATGGATTTCTCCTTCCTCATGAGGCATGCTTAATGGAGTTTCTTCCTCTTTAGGAGGTGAACTAGGTTGTGGATATTGTGGAAATCTCGCTCTCCTTTTCTTTGGCTCCTTTTGAGACCCTCCTGCTTCCACCATTTTTCCTTCTCCTCTTTTGAGCTTAAGCCTTGTAAGCATCTAAAACTTGAAAACAGATAAACAATTATTTGCACTAAAAAACACCAGAGAAAAAACTCTAGCTCTGATACCATATGATCTAAAAATGATTGTATTATTTTTTTCTCTGCTAAGTGTCTTTCAGTTTTAAAAACATGTGCATAATTGGCTCATTATTTTGCATAAGGATTAAGGAGTTTTTCCATGATTTGTAGATGATTTTTAGTGATTTCGAAGCATAAAATATGCATCAATAACACTAAAAAACAATGTCAAACAGAGTAATAAGTCACCACATGATTTCTACACAACAAGCATGATGAAGCAGTTCACCCCTCCTAGGCTACTTCTGTTGGTCCACCTCCCAACGACTTGTCCATCTTTCATTATGCTCAAAATTTCACTATTACATGTAGTTAGAGTGCTCTAATGGATGTTTTCTATGCACCAATGGCTTCAGAATGCTCCAGTTAGTCAAAAATGACTCTTCATTCACTCAGAATGGTCGAAAATTGAGCCTCCTACACTTTTTCCCAGTATCTCCTAGGAGAACTCTTCTAAAAGTGGAGAACTCCAGTTAACTGGAGCTAAATCTGGGTTGACCACCAATTTAGACATGCCCCTATCTCTTTGCTAAAATAGACTACACGTTTAATGTTTCGGTTGGGTGGTGGCCACTTGCGCACCCCTAAACCATTACATAACTCGACGGTTAGCAGAACTTACGTTGAAACTGCGGTTGAAAGAGTTGAACCATGGTCGAATGTCATTGGGTTTGTATTGACCGCATGGTGGTTTTTGACGTTAAACTATTGCCATGTGACACACATTGTGGGGACCACTGGCGGGTTGGGACCACCCGTAGTTCCCAACCCCCATATGCATTTGCAATAAACCATAAATGTAACCTGTCACCTAAGGAGGTTAAGAACCATTCCATAGAGTAGACGGTAAGGTGTCCGCATGCTCAGAGGGAGGTTAGGGGGTTGAGCCCTACTGCCTCTCATAAAATTTTAACGTTTAGTTTTAGGGACACATGACGGCCTCAGGGCTAGCCACGTGGTGGACTTAGGGCTGGCCACGTGGCAGCCTCTCATTGGCTCTTCAACCCATACCTTCAAATATTAAAATGACACTTGTCAACCAATGATTGGTCCTGTGGAAGGAATATTCTGAGGAATATTCCCTTTTTTGTCGACTGTGCATCTAATTTGATGACTTTGCATCCCAGTCAAACCTGGTCAAACTGTCATAATTTTACTTGTTTTCCATTTCGATCAGAACACAATATCTTCGTCATACAACATTATTTTTTCAAACCATTCATAGCACTGGAATCAGGAAGACAAGATCTACACAGCCATCCTAGCTTCAACCCAATTCTATAAATTTGAATTTTGATGAAAATTTATGAACCCCTGATCAAGTGTGACCAACCAACAATAGATTATGATAGAACTTCATCAAAATATAGTGATAGTGAGGATTCCATGAGCACTTATTAGAGGCGCACCAAGATTAAGTGTTCCAAGACTATCCAAAATTTTTGGAGGAGAAAGAATCATGGTAGTTACTACAACAAGGATGGACACCAGAGATGTTAGGTCCCTATATCACTAGTATAGCCCCTTATTATTGTTAGTGTAAACCCCTTATTGTTATTATTGTACCCTTGTAACCCCCATTTTGTTATTATTATGCCCTTAAATTATTATTGTTAGGTCGTTTAGGATTACATTGTGGCCCACTAGGATTACATTATGGCCCCATGGACTCCTATATATAGAAAGGAGGTTTTGTAAATTGTATCATCCAAGAATTGTTCATTCATGTAATGTATTGGAGGTTGCCCCCTCGAAGTGGCTCATTTCTAAGGCGTGAATATCTATTTTCTTCTCTCTTTGGAGCTGGTTACACAACATTTGGTATAAGAGCTTTGGGATTCTAGGGTTTCGCTGCTCCAAACAGGTCATCGTGGCATTTTCGCTATAAATTTAGTTCTCTACAAAGTTTGAAGCTAAATTTTAGAGTCTTGAAGAAAAATCTTGAAGGCTTGTAAAATTTGAGCTTGGTTCACAATATTTTCGGAGATATGATCTGTGGAAGTTAGGTCTTTTTTCAGGCTCCTAAACAGGTCATCGTGGAATTTGCACTATAAATTTTTTTCTATGAAGGTTCAGAATCTGAAATTCATATGGTGCAAAGCTGAAATCCTGAGGAAATTCGTCAAAAAATTTCAGATCTTGGTTCGCAATATTTTTGGAGATATGATCTGTGGAAGGTAGTGCTTTTTCAGGCTCCTGAATTGCATCTCAAAGAGGTGATCGTGGGAAAAGTTCAATAAATCTCTCTACGGAGATTGGATTGGTACCGTCAAAATTGGTAGTCTTTAGTTTATTCTATCAATTTTTAGAGACAAAGAGACAAAAAAACAGTGACACGTGGCAAGTCGTACCAGTTCGCTCTACTGAACCAGTCTAGAATTAGGTCATTGTGGGAGATTGGACACAACTTTGTCTTGGAGAATCCAAATCAGGTCAGACCTGTGGCATTTGAAAGAAGCTTCATAGGGCTACTACAGGGCTGAATTTCAGATATCGAAGATTTTCAATTACAGAGATAATTCAATTTCAATATCGAGCTCCTCAAAGCTAGTAAAAGGTGTGTATTTTTTTTCCGAATTGCATAAGTCTTGTTTGAAGAATCAAGTTGAATTGATTCCAAGGGAATCTTGTAGAATAGATATCAATATTGGATTCTAAAATGGCCCCAAAAAATAATTCAACACCCATTAAGCCTTCAGAAGGCTCTACTATGACTCATGAAGATGAAGAATTGCAACATGATCTATCAAAATTACAAGAGCAAGTGCAACAAATTTCACTCTCGCAAAAAACAACAAAAAATGAAATGGAAGTTTTGAAGAAAGGCGTGGAAGTGAAGATGGACGGTTTGAAGAAAGGCATGGAAGCTAAAATGGATGGCGTGGAAGTGAAGATGGACGGTTTGAATAATGACATGAAAGACAACATGGAAAACATGAAGAATGATCTAAAAGAATACATGGAAGGCTTGATGACAAGCTTAAAACCAGAAATGATTCCTAATGGCGGAAATATAGGAGAAGAACCTCCTGATGAGAACCAAATAAATGTTAATCATGATTTCATAAACTCGAATGTTGGCGGGAAGAACCACCATATTCCAAAAATGGATATGAGGAAGTTTGATGGAAAGGATCCTGTAACATGGATACTACAGATGGAGCAATATTTTGATCTCCATAACGTGCAAAACACACAAGAGGTACGCATTGCAACTTTACATTTAGAACAAAATACATTTGTATGGTATCGATGGCTTTGCTCCCGTAAAAAAATTGTCACTTGGTCAATTTTTACGGAGGAAATGATAGCACATTATGAGGATACAAAGAGCAACACCTTCTTTAGCCAATTGATAAATCTCAAACAAAAGGGTTTAGTGAGGCAACACATTGAGGACTTCCAAAAATTGAATATAAGGGTAACTGATATTCCAGAGGAACACAAGATTGATCTCTTCATAGGCACTTTAAAGGATAACATACAACATGAAGTTCGTGTTCTGGAACCTGATTCATTGGAGAAGGCATTCAGGTTGGAAAGAAAAGTTGAATGTAAAATTATGGCGACAAGGAAGCCTACCACTCAATTCTATAAATAAGGAAGTGTTGCTATGCCTAGATTTCCACAACCTACAAGGTTGACACCACAACAATTGGAAGAAAAAAGAGCAAAAGGGCTTTGCTACAGTTGTGATAGCAAATACACTAAGGTCATAAGTGTGCTGAGAAGAAATTATTTTACATAGATTGTGAAGAAGAAGAAGAAAATGAACAAGAAGAGGATATACACCAGGAACCACCCCTTGAAGAGGAAGAAATGAATCCGACCATATCGTGTAATGCACTGGCAGGAATTACCACTCCTCAAACTCTCAAGATAGAAGGACATATAAAGAAGAAAAGGGTAATAGTGTTGATTGATTCAGGTAGCACCCATAATTTTATTCATTATAAGGTGGCCAAGGAATTAAATTGTTTCCTATACCCAGCACCAGAATGTCAAGTGATGGTTGCAAATGGAGGAACTATAAATTGCTCTGGAAAATGCCATAATATCAAGCTAACCATGGGGGAATGTGTATTGACTAGTCCAATGCTTTCCATTCCTATGGGAGGTGCTGATGTTGTACTAGGAGTACAATGGTTACAATCTTTGGGGACGGTAGCTTTTAATTTTCAAGAACTTTTCTTGAAATTTTTCTCAGAAGGAAAGGAAGTCGAATTACGGGGTATTGAAGGGAAGCCGGGAAGGATAATAAGCTCTAATGTCATGACAAAGCTTCTAAAGAAAGAACAACGAGGCGTAATTGCACAATTATGCTCACTAGAAGTTCCGACATCAAAATCATCTATTTCTGGAGATCTCCAACAAGTCTTGGACAATCATTCCAAGGTGTTTGAAACTCCCAAAGGACTCCCACCTATTCGTGATCATGATCATGCTATTCATTTGATTCAGGAAGTGTTCCTCCAAACATCAGGCCTTATAGATATCCTTACTTCCAAAAGAGCGAAATTGAACGTATGATTGCAGAAATGTTAGAGGCGGGTATAATTCAACCTAGTCAAAGTTCTTTCTCTGCTCCTGTAGTATTGGTACACAAGAAGGATGGATCATGGCGAATGTGTCCGGATTATGGGGAGCTCAATAAGCTCACCATTAAAGATAAATTTCCCATTCCTGTGATTGATGAATTATTGGATGAATTACATGGAGCAATTTATTTTACCAAGTTGGATCTTCGTTCGGGATATCATCAAATTAGAATGAAGACTGAAGATATTCCAAAAACAGAATTTCGAACTCATGAGGGTCATTATGAATTTTTGGTCATGCCTTTTGGCCTTACCAATGCACCTTCTACATTTCAAGGGTTGATGAATTCCATTTTCAAACCCTTCCTTAGAAAATTTGTGCTAGTATTGTTTGATGATATACTAATCTACGACAGGTCTTGGAAGGATCATGTTGAACATGTTGACAGGGTGCTCAAACTATTGCAGGAGAAACAATTATATGCAAAAACATCCAAATGTTTCTTTGGAGTACAAGAGGTGGAATATCTGGGTCATATTGTATCTCATGAGGGTGTTAAGGTAGACCCTAACAAAATTAAAGTCATTAAGGAATGGAAAGTCCCCACAACCATAAAGCAGTTGCGAGGATTTCTCGGGTTAACAGAGTATTATCGCAAGTTTGTTAAGAATTATGGGAGAATAGCAGCACCTCTAACAACATTATTGAAGAAAGATGCATTTTCATGGACTCCTGAAGCAACTAAGGCCTTTGAGCATCTTAAAGAGGCAATGTGCCTAGCACCGGTCTTAGCTATGCCAGACTTCACAAAAACCTTTATTGTGGAATGTGATGCCTCAGGAAATGGAATTGGTGTTGTTTAATGCAAGAAGGAAGACCCATTGCTTTTGAAAGTCGTCCAATCAAAGGAAAGTATTTACAGAAACCTATTTATGAGAAGGAAATGTTAGCAATACTACATGCACTAAAGAAATGGCGAACTTACCTAATGGGAAGACACTTCAAGGTAAAAACTGATCATGATAGTCTTAAACACTTTTTGGAACAAAGACTATCATCAGAAGAACAAAAAAAATGGGTCACAAAGATGTTGGGTTACGACTTTGAAATAATCTACAAAAAAGGAAAGCTGAATGTTGTTGTAGATGCACTCTCAAGAAAGAATGAAGAGGTGGAAGCATTGCTTTGTGCCATTTCTATTATCCAACCAGATTGGATAACTGAAGCAAGAGATGAATGGAAGAAGGACAAAGATGTATGGACACTCATTCAAAAGTTGCAGCAAGATCCTAGTACATCGGATACATTTAGTTGGAAAAATGATTCCTTGTGGTACAAAGATCGCTTATATCTTTGTAAGAATTCCCAACTAAAACAAAAGATTCTTCTGGAATTGCACACTTCTCCTTTAGGAGGACACTCGGGATTTTTAAAAACTTACCACAGGGTGAAGAAAGAATTTTTTGGGATGGCCTTAAATCTGATATTCAAAAGTTTGTGGCGGAATGTTTGGTTTGCCAGCAGAATAAAGTGGAAACAATTAAGACCCCGGGACTTCTACAACCTTTATCCATTCCAAGTCAACGTTGAGAGGAGATTTCAATGGATTTTATCACAGGTTTACCTAAGTCCAAAGGAAAGAATGTCATCATGGTGGTAGTTGATAGACTTACCAAGTATGCACACTTTTGTGCATTATCTCATCCATTTAAAGCAAGTACAGTTGCTACTACATTTATGGACAGAATTCAAAAGCTACATGGAAGCCAAGGGTTATTGTGAGCGACAGAGATCCCATTTTTACTGGAAATTTTTGGACGGAGTTATTTTCTTGTTTGGGTACTCAATTAGCTCATAGCTCATCTTATCATCCTCAATCTGATGGTCAAACTGAGATAGTAAATAAATGTTTGAAGGATATCTTTGTTGTTTTGTATTTGATAAACAAAAACAATGGGTCAAGTGGTTACCTCTCGCTGAATGGTGGTATAACACTTCCTTCCATACTGCAGCAAAAATGACCCCATTTATGGCACTTTATGGATACCATCCACCATCGATCACATCATCTTTAAGGGAAAATTCGAAGGTTCAAGCGGTGGAAGATCACATCGAGCATCAGCAAGAAGTTCTCCAACTCTTAAAGGATAACCTGAATTTGGCACAAAATCGAATGAAACAACAGGCAGATCAACATCGTAGCGAGAGAAGTTTTGATGTAGGAGATTGGGTATTTTAACGGCTACAACCATACAAACAAATGTCCCTCAAGCAAGCAAAGAAGGATAATAAATTATCGCCAAAGTACTATGGTCCTTACAAGGTGTTGTAAAAGATTGGTACTATGGCATACAAATTGGAGCTTCCTGCTTCTTCGCGAGTACATCCAATTTTCCATGTTTCATGCTTAAAGAAGGTTATCGGTGAAAATCTTCGAGTTCAAACAATATTACCAGAACTTGATGAGGAAGGAAAAATCATATTGGAACCTGAAGCGATCATGGAAAAAAGAACTCGACAACTACGGAATCGATCTATTTCAGAGTATCTCATCAAGTGGAAGAACTTACCCACTGAAGATTCTACATGGGAGGATGAGAATTTTATACAGAAGCACCCAGAGCTACTCAAGTGTTGAGGACAACACTTTTTGAAGGAGAGGGGCATGTTAGGTCCCTATATCACTAGTATAGTCCCTTATTATTGTTAGTGTAACCCCCTTATTGTTATTATTGTACCCTTGTAACCCCATTTTGTTATTATTGTGCCCTTAAATTATTATTGTTAGGTCGGCTAGGATTACATTGTGGCCCACTAGGATTACATTATGGCCCCATGGACTCCTATATATAGAAAGGAGGTTTTTTGAATTGTATCATCAAAGAATTTTTCATTTATGTAATGTATTGGAGGTTGCCCCCTCGAAGTGGCTCATTTCTAAGGCGTTGATATCTCTTTTCTTCTCTTTTTGGAGCTGGTTACACAACAAGAGAGCCATGTGTTGGATGCTCCGTGCCCTGAAATAACCTTCAAAGAAACTAGTTAGTGAAGATGTTCAACAAACGAATCCGCCACAGGGAGATAACCCATTCACTTTGTTGAGTAAGAGACAGTTTACTAGATATAGTAGCTTATCATAGCAACATCTTGTAAATCATATGTTTTCATATAATTGTAAAAATGATGATGTGTTTTCCATCCATTATTAAAGAAATGATGATGTTTTTTCATTTTATTCATAGTTGGGGTATTGTTTTCTATTATGATGTAAAACACAATAAAAGAGTGTGTGTTATAAAATCTTGGCAAGGGTTTTTTGAGTCATGTTTTGTTTTGTATGTAATTGCAAATAATGTACCATGGATTTGCATGGAATGAATAGGTTGAAAGCATGGCTTGAAAAGGGCACATATAGGTTGTAGGACGTGTTCATCCTTTTGGAGGAAAAAAAGCTCCTCAATGGGGAGGAATGATCCGGGTGGCTCTAGAAATGCTCAGAATTCAAAAGTGGTTTTAAAAAAACTAGAAATTAAGATTCATTGGATTGAAGTGGAACTAGGGTCATATCAAAGACCTCATTTCAATCTTTCCAACGATGTAAACGACACCTGAATATGAGTTCGTATGTGAAAGTTATGCCTAGTCAACGTTTTGGTCAAAATAGGCCCAATGGAAGCCACTAACAAGGAAACAATTTGGTATTTCTCGATGCACGGATTTTGGCCACCGAAACGAGGAAATTTTTTTCCTCTTTAATTTGATATGTGACCCCAAATTTTTCCAACGAATTTTTTAACAAATTCACTTTATATATGGACAAAAAAATATTAAAAAAATTGGTGGCAGGCCACCAACCTCGCCACCAATCAACCATATAATATTATTGTAATCAAATGGTTGGAAGGTGGTCAAACCCCTCCAAAGCACACATATATATCATCATATATGGTTGCAGACCATACGTAATAGCCAATTCATTTGGGAGACCAAAGGGATTTAAACACGCCCAGTGCGATGGGTCGGTCCGCAAAAATAGGCAGTCTCATAATAAACAAAACAATGTGGCAAACGGTGATGCCAAATGTGGGTTCTACAGGGTTTGACCCTAGATCTCCCAAACCAATGCTCTAATTATATGTTTCCAGCCAATGGGCCAACGATCCTTGGTTGAAAACATCCCCACCCAGAACTTATTTAAACAATGGATTTCGTCCAACAGAGGAGGGTGGGGAGATGGAGATTAGACTAGTGGCACCAAGAGCATAACTAGGAGGATTGAACCCTGAAATCGGGTTCCAGGAGCATAAACTTGATGCAAGGGTATCTTTTTTATGCTAAGAAGATTCGTTGGGGTTCCAGAAGTGCCAGTGTCAGAAAGGGGTAGACTTTATAGTCATTTTTCACGATTTTTCATATGGAATTCAATGATGCAATCCATTTCTTTAGTAGTGGTGTGCATTTTCAAGCCATCCATGCAATCCATTTCTTCAAATTTCTTTGGTTCTATTTGTGACAACATGGCTATGTATACTTCTTCTGTCTGTTCAGTTAGCTGCCTTCTTGTTTGCACTCCTACATTCTTGTCTCCTATGATTTGATCTTCTGGATGGTTCTTTTGAGTGTATCTTGAGGGGGTTTTTGAGTTCAGTCCAACATCTTCTGATGTTTTTCTTGTTTCATCATCATTTCGATCTTCTTCTTCATTGTTGTCTGATGTACTGCAGCAGTCTGTATCTCTAGTATTGTTTGGAAGTTCTTCATCAAATCTCACATCAATACTTTCAACTATCTTCTAAAGGGTCTTGTTGTAGCACCTGTACCCTTTGCTTTTGGAAGCATATCCTAGAAATATCCCTTCATCTGCTCTTGCATCAAATTTGCCAAGATTTTCATCATTATTCTTTATGTAACACTTGCTTCCAAAGATTCTGAAATGTTTGATTGAAGCTGGCTTTCCATGCCATAGTTCATAGAGAGTCTTGTCACTGCTTGGCCTTAAGTGAGCTTTATTAAGGATATGTGTAAGGTCCCACCTTACCCACCATCAGTAAGATAGAGAAGTAGATGTCAAATAATCACTAATACTCATTTGCACAAAATCCTAATGAATTAGTCACTGTAAAATTGTTTCCAACAAAAGGCCCTTTTTATTTTGAAAGCTTTAGATAATACAAGAAACAACTGTCTTAGTCACACTTCAGCAAATTATTAAATTCATTTTCACATTCATACCAAAAACTTGCAGACATAGGAAGCTACACCCATTACATAGTTTATTTAAAATTTATAGTAACATAAAAACACAAGAGTAACTAGGAATTTTACACTAACAATTTATATGCACAAAAGCTACAGCCATTCACGATTTTTGACAAACACTTTGCAGACATGCACTCTACACTCATTCAACCCTTATGACAAACACTTTGCAAGCACGCAATTAAAAGTCATTGAGGCATTTTGTCAAATACTTAGCAACACTGAATTTAAGATTATTCTTCAACATATTTATCTCATAAAATTCAGAATTTAAACTGTAAATGTTTCCATCTTAAAACAGGGACTAAATAATCTTAGTTTTTCAGCAAAGACTCAACAATAGGCGCACATAACTCAGAGCAGCAATCTGCCAAATCGCCCAGATTTCCGATCTGGGTTCTGAAAAGTATTTTTTTGGAATGAAATCAGGGGTTACATGACCTTTAGGCACGGATACCCCCTGATGTTGGACTGAATCGAATTCAAAACGCCCATAAATGCGATTCTTGAAAACAACAAAATTTATAGCCTACATGCTTCATTTATGACTTTTGTCAAACATATGGAATGAAAACTTACAACTACACCTCTACATGAGGAAAAACAACCCAAATTTATGCTACTAAGATATGCTCATTGAAATCAAACATTTCTAAATCCACCATATGAGTCCTTAAAACATTTTACCATCTACAAGCTAATTCATATGATTTGACAAGCTTTTTGAACCAATTGTTACAATTTGACAAACACATGGCAGCCCTGAATGCTACAGCCATCAAGACTTTCTATCAAAATTCTGATAGTACTATTACAACAATTTGAATAACAAAACATTGAATTATTAATAAGAATATGAAACATAAGCCATAACTGAAATTTATCTCCAACTTACCTCAAGCATTTGATCTTCCAAACTATACTTTAGTTGCCATTATTTTTGCATTTTCTTTTAAGAGTTGATTCTGTAATTCCTCCAAGCATATTTTGGGTACATGTCCATTTTCTTACTTCTGCAAGTTAGCACTTATTTGTGCATAAATAAATTTATAACATTACTCATTCACAAATTTTTTCAAACACTTTGCAAACTATCCTAAAACCTTTTATAAAACATGCATCTATTAATTACTTGAAACAGAACCATAAATCGTGAAATACTTACCCAAGTCCTTTGGAATTTATTTATTGAAATTACCTTCAACAATATTTGGCTTTCCTTTCTCAAATGCTACAATACCAAGATTAGTACCATAAACTACACCAATAATAACTCCAATATTGAGATCTAAACATCCATACATATAGATTAATCTACTCTTCATTTTTAACTAATCAATAATATTTTAGATAACATAAGCCTAAACCAAAATTAGATGCTTACAACAATTTAAATGTCTACCTTTTATTTTATGCTAAATCTATACTATAATTTTAGGACAATGAAAATTATACCTGAAGAGATATTCAGCTCCAATCGTTGAGAGTATGATCCACCTTCGATCCCTTAACCAACTCATTTGAACCATCCGGTTTTCCACCCAACCATATCCAGGGAGAACTCCTCCCCCTGGAACCCCCGAGCTGTAAAAGCTCACAAACAGTACCCAAAACACAGCAATAGAGAGAGAGATGCAAGGAAAACTCAGGAAGGTAGTTTTCACTTCCTCTAAATACCACTCATGTTCAACCTCAATAGACACATAGTATATTAGTAAGGAATCAAGATTTGCTTTGGAAGAAATTGGATACTCTCCATATCTCTCACAACCTTCCTCAAGTCTCTTCCACTCTTGGCATCATCCCCCCTCCCAAGTGAGAATACATGAGAGTCATATATAGGAGGAGAAACCAATTCTTGTCATAAAGGAGGAGTAATATGCATGCATTGTATTCCATTTAGAGGAGTGTAACTTATGCCATTAAGGAGAGGTATGCATGCCTTATTTAAGGAGAGTGTAACATATGCATTGAAGAGAGTGTAAGAGGAATATTTTATGACATATCTTTAATGAGTGTAAGAGGAATATTTTATGACATATCATTAATGAGTGTAAGAGAAATATTTTATGACATATCATTAATGAGTGTAAGAGGAATATGCCATTCCTAGATGAGTGCATAAAAGAGAGTGCAATGTAATATTTAAAATAGAGAGAGTTACATAGAGCCATGAGAGTCATGAAGGAGAGAGGTGTGAAGTGATTGAGGAGATATAATAATAATATCATAGTCTCATAAAAGATAATAATAATATTAATAATATTAATAATATTGAGGATTAAGTCGAGATTGAACTATTATAACTGATTAAGCATAATTTAAGTGATTTTCCTTGAAGTATACTTGTTTACCCATTGATTGGAGGTGATTTACTATTTTTGGAAGGTCATACTTGAAATGGTAGACATGACTTTTTATTTTTAGAAAGTCACTCCAAAATTGTTAAGAATTAGATTATTAAGGAAATTCATCTACGAGTTGCCCATGAGTGGTATTTTTCTTCCGGAAAATAGGGATTCCACACCCCTATTGTATGCATCTCCATGCCTTAGTAGATTGAGGACTCCGTGCCCTGATCTACTCTAAAGATCCAAGATTCCACACCTTGATATTTTTAAATATTCAGGACTCCGCGCCCCAAACATTTCATTATAGATTCAAGACTCCGCGTCTTTATATTTCATGGATTTAGGACTTCGCGTCCTAATCCTTTTATCATATATCCAAGACTCCACGTCTTTATATTTCATGGATTTAGGACTCCACGCCCTAATTTCCATGGCTTCTCATCTATTCTGCTTTGAAACTCCGCGTTTCACCTTAAGGTACTGATTGTGAGCTTATACCCATATGATGGTTCGTTGGTAAGGTCTTCTTCCAAGACCTGCACACATCACAATCTCAATGATCAAATCAATCAAATGAATTTCATAATTAACTTATTCAAAATTTACCAAATATTGTGCATGACTTCCACAGTCATTTTGGTTTTGGAGAAATGACTTCCGCAGTCATTTATAACTTGAGCATCCCTGTTGGCAATGACCAAGTCCCCTGCCACATCATGCTTAGTACGAGATTATGCACATATAATCATACAAATCATGTATCATCCATAAATCATAATTAACCATATGGTCCACATAACTATGATTGTCCATGGATCTGTGTCTCAATTCTAAATCACCATTCACATTGTACACCTATGTCCAAAATAGGATACCAAATGAGAAAACATCGCTAATATTCTCTTAACCAAAATCAATCTTTGTGCACGCAACCATAGATATTATCATAAGCACACAACAACCAAGTGACCCAAACCAGGTCATAGCATATAAGCATGTACATAAGTCTTTCATACATAATATTATATCAAAATCACCATCTCTAAGTGTCATCAAAGCTATCTCACTAATAAGGGACACTACATACTCCCCCCCTTGGGCTAAACTTGGCTCGAAGTTTTTCCTATGGTCATAAGATACTTAGTTCTTTTAGATTCTCCTATCAATAAGTTGTTAGCCTAATGTATTTGATATATATATATATATATATATATATATATATTTTTATTTTTATTTTCATGCCAATCCATAGTTTGGAAGCAACTCCATGAAAACTAAACATACCATTCTTAATCAAGTAGAAAATATATCCACGCCATATTAGACATGTGTTGATATAAAATATCAAATATTTCTATATCAAAACTAGCATACAATTTATAGTACCATATAAAAATACTATTGTATGTAATTGATATGATATATACTTAATTTATCTATAATAATTTGATATTATACATGTTCTTCTTTCTCATAGTCTATATGAATCCCACATGTGTCATTTTCTTGGTTTCATAAATCATGTAATAAAAAGATTTACGTATTGCTAATCCTATCATGCTCCAGCTTGGTATCCACCCAATGGAGAATACCATCCTCCCCAATCTGATGATAATATTTGCACTCCATGATATGTTGAAGTGCATCCTCTCTAAGGTTTCTCCATGAGAACCTCTCATCGATGACCCGATAGAACCCATGAGTTTCTGAGTATGTTGTAGTCATAAACTTCTCTTTGAGCTGGGAGATGCTCATCTAGAAGGATCTATCATGATAATGGAAGATGTTATTCATCACAAGATGTCTATCATCTACCATCTGCTCATCCAATGCTTCATAAGTGAAGTGATCATCAGAATGCTCCAAGAATAATTGGGCCCCCAACTCATGAATGCTCCTCAGTGACAGAGATTTTGATCTCCATGATGGTGCATCTGATGTCTCATGGCCCTCCCCATACACAATGTTGAACTCATATTCCTGCATTGGAATAATTAGGACTATGCTCATCCTATCCTTCGAAACTCTACACTCCAACACAAAGTGTTTTGTGCAGCTCGACAATGTAAAATTGGGATGGCTATACATCTCTTCCTTGAACAAGTCAATGGTCCTCTGCGCAGTGATAGTTTGTTGCTCCAAATAAAAAAGGTGTTGTAATCCTTGGTTATGCAATTGCCCTGATGGCATGTCCCCACAAATCTCAAATTGAGGTACTAAAATAATATGGGATGGAAATATTTGCAAACCTTGGATCAGATGAACCTTGGGAACATCTTGCATAGTGACAAGAGTTCCTCCAATCGGTGAAATGGATTCTCCAACTACTGGTAATGATTATGCCTGCACCTCTTCTACTGTACCAGCGCTGGTATTTTCCTCCTCCTCCTCATGCATCTCTTGACTCATTCATGGGACTCCCAATGTCAAGAGCTCAAAACCATCTTGCAAAGATGAAAATGGTCCTCATCCTAATGCAAGTACTTTTGTAGCTTGTGGTGGTGGTGGTTTCTCCTTTTTCGGAGTGATAATGATGACATCTTCCTTTCGCTCTGCATGTAATTTCTCATTAATGATGGGAAATGTCTCTATGGAAAGTGTCTCCAATTTTCTTCTATCAAACTTCTTGATCACCCTTTGAGTGAATTCTGCATAAGCACTCACTCTTGCATGCTTCATATGGTTGAACCACCAATCCTTTGCTCCACCCTCAAGGTGCAATGCTGCAATATTAATAGGCTCTCTTTCCGCTACCAAGTGTATCTAGAATAAATCATATAACTCCTTCATCCAATATTTCACTATGCTTGTGGATGACCCATCAAAAGTAGGCAAGAAAAAACTATTATTTATGTTCCCTTTTCTTATATTACTGTTTCGGGGTCTCTGGTTCTCTTTGATCTAAAAGAAGTGTTGGAGAGTCAGATTCTCCTTGAATGCTCTAGATTGAGATTTGTACTTTGAAATACAATTGCTCAGAGTCACATGCTATAAGTATCCTCCATCTCCATGTCATTCATCTCCTTCTCCAAGGAAATTAGACATAGAAAAGTGTTGTGGAGCTCTTTGCATTGCCAGTTGTTTATGCTGCTGATAGGAAGTGCTTGAACCTTCCTAAATTTGAAACCATCTTGAGGTTTCTCTTTTCCTTCCCCTTCTCATTTCTTTAATCTCTGTGCAGAGATCCTACATATATCCAAAGACAAGTGTGGAAAAACTCAATCGTTCCGCCATTGTAGACTTCTTATTTTTCTGATTCTTCTTATTATTCCTTTGATGTCATGAAATGCCTACAATCTGAGCCAAAGATCATGCTCTGATACCACTGTAACATTCCAAAATGGAAAAGATGGGAACATAGAATATCTACAACATTACAATAAATCAAAATAGGAATATAACACTAAAATCTGGAAAATGCCGGAAATATGTTGCAACTGGAAATTATATTGAGACA